>RQOL01000741.1:0-71097 GCA_013076295.1 Sanderia malayensis | reverse complement strand
TGAATGTTAATATGAATGAAAAAGGTAACTAAAGTGCATAACAATTTGCTTTCGCTGAATTGACACGGAATCATGCGCAAATTGTGGGAATGAATGTCAATTTGATTAGTGTAAGTTGCGGGAGTAAATGTTAAATTTTTATTGGTGTAAATTGTGGGAATGAGTGTTATCTTTTATTAGTGTAAATTGTGGAATGAATGTTAATATTACTGAAAAAGTAACTAAAAGTGCATAACAATTTGTTTTCGCTGAATTGACGTGGAATCATGCGCAAATTGTGAATGAATGTTTTTTTTTATCAGTGTAAGTTGCGGAAATAAAGTTAATTTTCATTGGTGTAAATTGTGGGAATGAGTGTTATCTTTTATTAGTGTAAATTGTGGGAATGAATGTTAATATGAATGAAAAGGCAACTAAAAGTGCATATAATTTGCTTTCGCTGAATTGACGTGGAATCATGCGCAAATTGTGGGAATGAATGTCAATTTGATTAGTGTAAGTTGCGGGAAGTAAATGTTAATTTTTATTGGTGTAAATTTGGGAATGAGTGTTATCTTTTATTCGTGGAAATTGTGGGAATGAATGTTAATATTACTGAAAAAAGTAACTAAAAGTGTATAACAATTTGTTTTCGCTGAATTGACGTGGAATCATGCGCAAATGTGGAATAAATGTTAATTTTGATTAGTGTAAGTTGCGGGGAAATAAAAGGTAATTTTCATTGTGTAAATTGTGGGAATGAGTGTTATCTTTTATTCGTGTAAATTGTGGCAATGAGTGTTAATATTACTGAAAGATGTAACTAAATGTGCATAACAATGTGTTTTCGTGAATTGACGTGAATCATGCGCAAATTGTGGCAATGAATCTTCATTTTGATTTGTGTAGGTTGCGGAGAAAATAAATTTTTGTTGGTGTAAATTTGGAATGAGTGTTATCTTTTATTAGTGTAAATTGTAGGAATGAATGTTAATATTACTGAAAAAAAGTAACTAAAAGTGCACAACGATTTGTTTTCGCTGAATTGACGTGGAATCATGCGCAAATGTGGGAATAAATGTTAATTTTGTTAGTGTAAGTTGCGAAATGAAAGGTAATTTTCATTGGTGTAAATTGTGGAATGAGTGTTATCTTTTATTAGTGTAAATTGTGGAATGAATGTTAATATGAATGAAAAAGGTAACTAAAAGTGCATAATTTGCTTTCGCTGAATTGACACGGAATCATGCGCAAATTGTGGGAATGAATGTCAATTTGATTAGTGTAAGTTGCGGGAGTAAATGTTAAATTTTTATTGGTGTAAATTGTGGGAATGAGTGTTATCTTTTATTAGTGTAAATTGTGGGAATGAATGTTAATATTACTGAAAAGAGTAACTAAAAGTGCATAACAATTTGTTTTCGCTGAATTGACGTGGAATCATGCGCAAATTGTTCGAATGAATGTTTTTTTATCAGTGTAAGTTGCGGAAATAAAAGGTAATTTTCATTGGTGTAAATTGTGGGAATGAGTGTTATCTTTTATTAGTGTAAATTGTGGGAATGAATGTTAATATGAAAAAGTAACTAAAAGTGCATAATAATTTGCTTTCGCTGAATGACGCGGAATCATGCGCAATTGTGGGAATGAATGTCAAATTTGATTAGTGTAAGTTGCGGGAGTAAATGTTAAATTTTTATTTGTGTAAATTGCGGGAATGAGTGTTATCTTTTATTCGTGGAAATTGTGGGAATGAATGTTAATATTACTGAAAAAAGTAACTAAAAGTGTATAACAAATTGTTTTCGCAGAATTGACGTGGAATCATGCGCCAATTGTGGGAATGAATCTTAATTTTGATTTGTGTGAGTTGCGGGAATAGAAGTTAATTTTTTTGGTGTAAATTTTGGGAATGAGTGTTATCTTTTATTAGTGTAAATTGTGGGAATCAATATTAATAATCCTGAAAAAGTAATAAAAGTGTATAACAATTTGCTTTCGCTGAATTGACGTGGAACCATGCGCAAATTGTGGGAATGAATGTTAACTTCGATTAGTGTAAGTTGCGGGAAAAAAGGTAATTTCTATTGGTGTAAATTGTGGGAATGAGTGTTTTCTTTTATTAGTGTAAATTGTGGTAATTAAAGTTAATATTACTGAAAAAAGTAACTAAAAGTGCATAACAATTTGTTTTCACTCAACTGACGTGGAATCATGCGCAAATTGTGGGAATGAATGTTAATTTTGATTAGTGTAAGTTGTGGGAATAAAGGTCAATTTTTATTGGTGTTAATTGTAGGAGTGAAAGTTAGTTTTTATTAGTGTAAATTGTTGGAATGAGTGTTCTCTTTATTCGTGGAAATTGTGGGAATGAATGTTAATATTACGAAAAAAAGTAACTAAAGTGCACAACAGTTTGTTTTCGCTGAATTGATGTGGAATCATGCGCAAATTGTGGGAATTAATGTTAATTTTGATTAGTGTAAGTTTCGGGAATAAAAGTTAACTTTTATTGGTGTAAATTGTGGGAATGAGTGTTATCTTTTATTAGTGTAAATTGTGGGGATGAATGTTAATATTACTGAAAAAAGTAACTAAAAGTGTATAACAATTTGTTTTCGCTGAATTGACGTGGAATCATGCGCCAATTGTGGGAATGAATCTTAATTTTGATTAATGTAAGTTGCGGGAATAAAAGTTAATTTTTTTGGTGTAAATTGTGGGAATGAGTGTTATCTTTTATTAGTGTAAATTGTGGGAATCAATATTAATATTACTGAAAAAAGTAACTAAAAGTGTATAACAATTTGCTTTCGCTGAATCGACGTGGAACCATGCGCAATTTGTGGGAATAAATGTTAATTTCGATTAGTGTAAGTTGGGGAATAAAGTTAATTTTTTTGGTGTAAATTGTGGGAATGAGTGTTATCTTTTATTAGTGTAAATTGTGGGAATCAAGGTTAATATTACTGAAAAAAGTAACTAAAAGTGTATAACAATTTCTTTTCGCTGAATTGACGTCGGATCATGCGCAAATTGTGGGAAGAAAAGTTAATTTTGATTAGTGTCAGTTGCGGGAGTAAATATTAAATTTTTATTGGTGTAAATTGTGAGAATGAGTGTTATCTTTTATTAGTGTAAATTGTGGGAATGAATGTTAATATGACTGAAAAAGTAACTAAAGGTGCATAACAATTTGCTTTCGCTGAATTGACGTGGAATCATGCGCAAATTGTGGGAATGAATGTCAATTTTGATTAGTGTAAGTTGCGGGAATAAATGTTAAATTTTTATTGGTGTAAATTGTGGGAATGAGTGTTATCTTTTATTAGTGTAAATTGTAGGAATGAATGTTAATATTACTGAAAAAAAGTAACAAAAAGTGCACAACAATTTGTTTTCGCTGAATTGACGTGGAACCATGCGCAAATTGTGGGAATGAATGTTAATTTTTATCAGTGTAAGTTGCGGGGATGAGAATTAATTTTCATTGGTGTAAATTGTGGGAATGAGTGTTATCTTTTTTAGTGTAAATTGTGGCAATGAGTGTTAATATTACTGAAAGATGTAACTAAAGGTGCATAACAATGTGTTTTCGCTGAATTGACGTGGAATCATGCGCAAATTGTGGCAATGAATCTTCATTTTGATTTGTGTAGGTTGCGGGAAGAAAAGTAAATTTTTGTTAGTGTAAATTGTGGGAATGAGTGTTATCTTTTATTAGTGTAAATTGTAGGAATGAATGTTAATATTACTGAAAAAAAGTAACTAAATGCACAACAATTTGCTTTCGCTGAATTGACGTGGAATCATGCGCAAAATGTGGGAATAAATGTTAATTTTGATTAGTGTAAGTTGCGGAATAAAAGGTAATTTTCATTGGTGTAAACTGTGGGAATGAGTGTTATCTTTTATTAGTGTAAATTGTAGGAATGAAGTTAATATTACTGAAAAAAAGTAACTAAAAGTGCACAACAATTTGTTTTCGCTGAATTGACGTGGAACCATGCGCAAATTGTGGGAATGAATGTTAATTTTTATCAGTGAAGTTGCGGGGATGAGAATTAACTTTCATTGGTGTAAATTGTGGGAATGAGTGTTATCTTTTATTAGTGTAAATTGTGGCAATGAGTGTTAATATTACTGAAAGATGTAACTAAAGGTGCATAACAATGTGTTTTCGCTGAATTGACGTGAAATCATGCGCAAATTGTGGCAATGAATCTTCATTTTGATTTGTGTAGGTTGCGGGAAGAAAAGTAAATTTTTGTTAGTGTAAATTGTGGGAATGAGTGTTATCTTTTATTAGTGTAAATTGTAGGAATGAATGTTAATATTACCGAAAAAAAGTAATTAAAAATGCACAACAATTTGTTTTCGCTGAATTGACGTGGAATCATGCGCAAAATGTGGGAATAAATGTTAATTTTGATTAGTGTAAGTTGCGGAAATAAAAGGTAATTTTCATTGGTGTAAATTGTGGGAATGAGTGTTATCTTTTATTAGTGTAAATTGTGGGAATGAATGTTAATATGAATGAAAAAGGTAACTAAAAGTGCATAACAATTTGCTTTCGCTGAATTGACACGGAATCATGCGCAAATTGTGGGAATGAATGTCAAATTTGATTAGTGTAAGTTGCGGGAGTAAATGTTAAATTTTTATTGGTGTAAATTGTGGGAATGAGTGTTATCTTTTATTAGTGTAAATTGTGGGAATGAATGTTAATATTACTGAAAAGAGTAACTAAAAGTGCATAACAATTTGTTTTCGCTGAATTGACGTGGAATCATGCGCAAATTGTTCGAATGAATGTTAATTTTTATCAGTGTAAGTTGCGGAAATAAAAGGTAATTTTCATTGGTGTAAATTGTGGGAATGAGTGTTATCTTTTATTAGTGTAAATTGTGGGAATGAATGTTAATATGAATGAAAAAGGCAACTAAAAGTGCATAACAATTTGCTTTCGCTGAATTGACGCGGAATCATGCGCAAATTGTGGGAATGAATGTCAAATTTGATTAGTGTAAGTTGCGGGAGTAAATGTTAAATTTTTATTGGTGTAAATTGTGGGAATGAGTGTTATCTTTTATTGGTGGAAATTGTGGGAATGAATGTTAATATTACTGAAAAAAATAACTAAAAGTGTATAACAAATTATTTTCGCAGAATTGACGTGGAATCATGCGCCAATTGTGGGAATGAATCTTAATTTTGATTTGTGTGAGTTGCGGGAATAGAAGTTAATTTTTTTGGTGTAAATTGTGGGAATGAGTGTTATCTTTTATTAGTGTAAATTGTGGGAATCAATATTAATAATCCTGAAAAAGTAACTAAAAGTGTATAACAATTTGCTTTCGCTGAATTGACGTGGAACCATGCGCAAATTGTGGGAATGAATGTTAATTTCGATTAGTGTAAGTTGCGGGAAAAAAGGTAATTTCTATTGGTGTAAATTGTGGGAATGAGTGTTTTCTTTTATTAGTGTAAATTGTGGTAATTAAAGTTAATATTACTGAAAAAAGTAACTAAAAGTGCATAACAATTTGTTTTCACTGAACTGACGTGGAATCATGCGCAAATTGTGGGAATGAATGTTAATTTTGATTAGTGTAAGTTGTGGGAATAAAGGTCAATTTCTATTGGTGTTAATTGTAGGAGTGAAAGTTAGTTTTTATTAGTGTAAATTGTTGGAATGAGTGTTATCTTTTATTCGTGGAAATTGTGGGAATGAATGTTAATATTACCGAAAAAAGTAACTAAAAGTGCACAACAGTTTGTTTTCGCTGAATTGATGTGGAATCATGCGCAAATTGTGGGAATTAATATTAATTTTGATTAGTGTAAGTTCGGGAATAAAAGTTAACTTTTATTGGTGTAAATTGTGGGAATGAGTGTTATCTTTTATTAGTGTAAATTGTGGGGATGAATGTTAATATTACTGAAAAAAGTAACTAAAAGTGTATAACAATTTGTTTTCGCTGAATTGACGTGGAATCATGCGCCAATTGTGGGAATGAATCTTAATTTTGATTAATGTAAGTTGCGGGAATAAAAGTTAATTTTTTTGGTGTAAATTGTGGGAATGAGTGTTATCTTTTATTAGTGTAAATTGTGGGATTCAATATTAATATTACTGAAAAAAGTAACTAAAAGTGTATAACAATTTGCTTTCGCTGAATCGACGTGGAACCATGCGCAATTTGTGGGAATAAATGTTAATTTCGATTAGTGTAAGTTGGGGGAATAAAAGTTAATTTTTTTGGTGTAAATTGTGGGAATGAGTGTTATCTTTTATTAGTGTAAATTGTGGGAATCAAGGTTAATATTACTGAAAAAAGTAACTAAAAGTGTATAACAATTTCTTTTCGCTGAATTGACGTCGGATCATGCGCAAATTGTGGGAAGAAAAGTTAATTTTGATTAGTGTCAGTTGCGGGAGTAAATATTAAATTTTTATTGGTGTAAATTGTGAGAATGAGTGTTATCTTTTATTAGTGTAAATTGTGGGAATGAATGTTAATATGACTGAAAAAGTAACTAAAGGTGCATAACAATTTGCTTTTGCTGAATTGACGTGGAATCATGCGCAAATTGTGGGAATGAATGTCAATTTTGATTAGTGTAAGTTGCGGGAATAAATGTTAAATTTTTATTGGTGTAAATTGTGGGAATGAGTGTTATCTTTTATTAGTGTAAATTGTAGGAATGAATGTTAATATTACTGAAAAAAAGTAACAAAAAGTGCACAACAATTTGTTTTCGCTGAATTGACGTGGAACCATGCGCAAATTGTGGGAATGAATGTTAATTTTTATCAGTGTAAGTTGCGGGGATGAGAATTAATTTTCATTGGTGTAAATTGTGGGAATGAGTGTTATCTTTTATTAGTGTAAATTGTGGCAATGAGTGTTAATATTACTGAAAGATGTAACTAAAGGTGCATAACAATGTGTTTTCGCTGAATTGACGTGGAATCATGCGCAAATTGTGGCAATGAATCTTCATTTTGATTTGTGTAGGTTGCGGGAAGAAAAGTAAATTTTTGTTAGTGTAAATTGTGGGAATGAGTGTTATCTTTTATTAGTGTAAATTGTAGGAATGAATGTTAATATTACTGAAAAAAAGTAACTAAAATGCACAACAATTTGTTTTCGCTGAATTGACATGGAATCATGCGCAAAATGTGGGAATAAATGTTAATTTTGATTAGTGTAAGTTGCGGAAATAAAAGGTAATTTTCATTGGTGGAAATTGTGGGAATGAGTGTTATCTTTTATTAGTGTAAATTGTAGGAATGAATGTTAATATTACTGAAAAAAAGTAACTAAAAGTGCACAACAATTTGTTTTCGCTGAATTGACGTGGAACCATGCGCAAATTGTGGGAATGAATGTTAATTTTTATCAGTGTAAGTTGCGGGGATGAGAATTAATTTTCATTGGTGTAAATTGTGGGAATGAGTGTTATCTTTTATTAGTGTAAATTGTGGCAATGAGTGTTAATATTACTGAAAGATGTAACTAAAGGTGCATAACAATGTGTTTTCGCTGAATTGACGTGAAATCATGCGCAAATTGTGGCAATGAATCTTCATTTTGATTTGTGTAGGTTGCGGGAAGAAAAGTAAATTTTTGTTAGTGTAAATTGTGGGAATGAGTGTTATCTTTTATTAGTGTAAATTGTAGGAATGAATGTTAATATTACCGAAAAAAAGTAATTAAAAATGCACAACAATTTGTTTTCGCTGAATTGACGTGGAATCATGCGCAAAATGTGGGAATAAATGTTAATTTTGATTAGTGTAAGTTGCGGAAATAAAAGGTAATTTTCATTTGTGTAAATTGTGGGAATGAGTGTTATCTTTTATTAGTGTAAATTGTGGCAATGAGTGTTAATATTACTGAAAGATGTAACTAAATGTGCATAACAATGTGTTTTCGTTGAATTGACGTGAAATCATGCGCAAATTGTGGCAATGAATCTTCATTTTGATTTGTGTAGGTTGCAGGAAGAAAAGTAAATTTTCATTGGTGTAAATTGTGGGAATGAGTGTTATCTTTTATTAGTGTAAATTGTGGGAATGAATGTTAATATGAATGAAAAAGGTAACTAAAAGTGCATAACAATTTGCTTTCGCTGAATTGACGCGGAATCATGCGCAAATTGTGGGAATGAATGTCAAATTTGATTAGTGTAAGTTGCGGGAGTAAATGTTAAATTTTTATTGGTGTAAATTGTGGGAATGAGTGTTATCTTTTATTGGTGGAAATTGTGGGAATGAATGTTAATATTACTGAAAAAAGTAACTAAAAGTGTATAACAAATTATTTTCGCAGAATTGACGTGGAATCATGCGCCAATTGTGGGAATGAATCTTAATTTTGATTTGTGTGAGTTGCGGGAATAGAAGTTAATTTTTTTGGTGTAAATTGTGGGAATGAGTGTTATCTTTTATTAGTGTAAATTGTGGGAATCAATAGTAATAATCCTGAAAAAGTAACTAAAAGTGTATAACAATTTGCTTTCGCTGAATTGACGTGGAACCATGCGCAAATTGTGGGAATGAATGTTAATTTCGATTAGTGTAAGTTGCGGGAAAAAAGGTAATTTCTATTGGTGTAAATTGTGGGAATGAGTGTTTTCTTTTATTAGTGTAAATTGTGGTAATTAAAGTTAATATTACTGAAAAAAGTAACTAAAAGTGCATAACAATTTGTTTTCACTGAACTGACGTGGAATCATGCGCAAATTGTGGGAATGAATGTTAATTTTGATTAGTGTAAGTTGTGGGAATAAAGGTCAATTTTTATTGGTGTTAATTGTAGGAGTGAAAGTTAGTTTTTATTAGTGTAAATTGTTGGAATGAGTGTTATCTTTTATTCGTGGAAATTGTGGGAATGAATGTTAATATTACCGAAAAAAAGTAACTAAAAGTGCACAACAGTTTGTTTTCGCTGAATTGATGTGGAATCATGCGCAAATTGTGGGAATTAATGTTAATTTTGATTAGTGTAAGTTTCGGGAATAAAAGTTAACTTTTATTGGTGTAAATTGTGGGAATGAGTGTTATCTTTTATTAGTGTAAATTGTGGGGATGAATGTTAATATTACTGAAAAAAGTAACTAAAAGTGTATAACAATTTGTTTTCGCTGAATTGACGTGGAATCATGCGCCAATTGTGGGAATGAATCTTAATTTTGATTAATGTAAGTTGCGGGAATAAAAGTTAATTTTTTTTGGTGTAAATTGTGGGAATGAGTGTTATCTTTTATTAGTGTAAATTGTGGGATTCAATATTAATATTACTGAAAAAAGTAACTAAAAGTGTATAACAATTTGCTTTCGCTGAATCGACGTGGAACCATGCGCAATTTGTGGGAATAAATGTTAATTTCGATTAGTGTAAGTTGGGGGAATAAAAGTTAATTTTTTTGGTGTAAATTGTGGGAATGAGTGTTATCTTTTATTAGTGTAAATTGTGGGAATCAAGGTTAATATTACTGAAAAAAGTAACTAAAAGTGTATAACAATTTCTTTTCGCTGAATTGACGTCGGATCATGCGCAAATTGTGGGAAGAAAAGTTAATTTTGATTAGTGTCAGTTGCGGGAGTAAATATTAAATTTTTATTGGTGTAAATTGTGAGAATGAGTGTTATCTTTTATTAGTGTAAATTGTGGGAATGAATGTTAATATGACTGAAAAAGTAACTAAAGGTGCATAACAATTTGCTTTTGCTGAATTGACGTGGAATCATGCGCAAATTGTGGGAATGAATGTCAATTTTGATTAGTGTAAGTTGCGGGAATAAATGTTAAATTTTTATTGGTGTAAATTGTGGGAATGAGTGTTATCTTTTATTAGTGTAAATTGTAGGAATGAATGTTAATATTACTGAAAAAAAGTAACAAAAAGTGCACAACAATTTGTTTTCGCTGAATTGACGTGGAACCATGCGCAAATTGTGGGAATGAATGTTAATTTTTATCAGTGTAAGTTGCGGGGATGAGAATTAATTTTCATTGGTGTAAATTGTGGGAATGAGTGTTATCTTTTATTAGTGTAAATTGTGGCAATGAGTGTTAATATTACTGAAAGATGTAACTAAAGGTGCATAACAATGTGTTTTCGCTGAATTGACGTGAAATCATGCGCAAATTGTGGCAATGAATCTTCATTTTGATTTGTGTAGGTTGCGGGAAGAAAAGTAAATTTTTGTTAGTGTAAATTGTGGGAATGAGTGTTATCTTTTATTAGTGTAAATTGTAGGAATGAATGTTAATATTACCGAAAAAAAGTAATTAAAAATGCACAACAATTTGTTTTCGCTGAATTGACGTGGAATCATGCGCAAAATGTGGGAATAAATGTTAATTTTGATTAGTGTAAGTTGCGGAAATAAAAGGTAATTTTCATTTGTGTAAATTGTGGGAATGAGTGTTATCTTTTATTAGTGTAAATTGTGGCAATGAGTGTTAATATTACTGAAAGATGTAACTAAATGTGCATAACAATGTGTTTTCGTTGAATTGACGTGAAATCATGCGCAAATTGTGGCAATGAATCTTCATTTTGATTTGTGTAGGTTGCAGGAAGAAAAGTAAATTTTCATTGGTGTAAATTGTGGGAATGAGTGTTATCTTTTATTAGTGTAAATTGTGGGAATGAATGTTAATATGAATGAAAAAGGTAACTAAAAGTGCATAACAATTTGCTTTCGCTGAATTGACGCGGAATCATGCGCAAATTGTGGGAATGAATGTCAAATTTGATTAGTGTAAGTTGCGGGAGTAAATGTTAAATTTTTATTGGTGTAAATTGTGGGAATGAGTGTTATCTTTTATTGGTGGAAATTGTGGGAATGAATGTTAATATTACTGAAAAAAGTAACTAAAAGTGTATAACAAATTATTTTCGCAGAATTGACGTGGAATCATGCGCCAATTGTGGGAATGAATCTTAATTTTGATTTGTGTGAGTTGCGGGAATAGAAGTTAATTTTTTTGGTGTAAATTGTGGGAATGAGTGTTATCTTTTATTAGTGTAAATTGTGGGAATCAATAGTAATAATCCTGAAAAAGTAACTAAAAGTGTATAACAATTTGCTTTCGCTGAATTGACGTGGAACCATGCGCAAATTGTGGGAATGAATGTTAATTTCGATTAGTGTAAGTTGCGGGAAAAAAGGTAATTTCTATTGGTGTAAATTGTGGGAATGAGTGTTTTCTTTTATTAGTGTAAATTGTGGTAATTAAAGTTAATATTACTGAAAAAAGTAACTAAAAGTGCATAACAATTTGTTTTCACTGAACTGACGTGGAATCATGCGCAAATTGTGGGAATGAATGTTAATTTTGATTAGTGTAAGTTGTGGGAATAAAGGTCAATTTTTATTGGTGTTAATTGTAGGAGTGAAAGTTAGTTTTTATTAGTGTAAATTGTTGGAATGAGTGTTATCTTTTATTCGTGGAAATTGTGGGAATGAATGTTAATATTACCGAAAAAAAGTAACTAAAAGTGCACAACAGTTTGTTTTCGCTGAATTGATGTGGAATCATGCGCAAATTGTGGGAATTAATGTTAATTTTGATTAGTGTAAGTTTCGGGAATAAAAGTTAACTTTTATTGGTGTAAATTGTGGGAATGAGTGTTATCTTTTATTAGTGTAAATTGTGGGGATGAATGTTAATATTACTGAAAAAAGTAACTAAAAGTGTATAACAATTTGTTTTCGCTGAATTGACGTGGAATCATGCGCCAATTGTGGGAATGAATCTTAATTTTGATTAATGTAAGTTGCGGGAATAAAAGTTAATTTTTTTTGGTGTAAATTGTGGGAATGAGTGTTATCTTTTATTAGTGTAAATTGTGGGATTCAATATTAATATTACTGAAAAAAGTAACTAAAAGTGTATAACAATTTGCTTTCGCTGAATCGACGTGGAACCATGCGCAATTTGTGGGAATAAATGTTAATTTCGATTAGTGTAAGTTGGGGGAATAAAAGTTAATTTTTTTTGGTGTAAATTGTGGGAATGAGTGTTATCTTTTATTAGTGTAAATTGTGGGAATCAAGGTTAATATTACTGAAAAAAGTAACTAAAAGTGTATAACAATTTCTTTTCGCTGAATTGACGTCGGATCATGCGCAAATTGTGGGAAGAAAAGTTAATTTTGATTAGTGTCAGTTGCGGGAGTAAATATTAAATTTTTATTGGTGTAAATTGTGAGAATGAGTGTTATCTTTTATTAGTGTAAATTGTGGGAATGAATGTTAATATGACTGAAAAAGTAACTAAAGGTGCATAACAATTTGCTTTTGCTGAATTGACGTGGAATCATGCGCAAATTGTGGGAATGAATGTCAATTTTGATTAGTGTAAGTTGCGGGAATAAATGTTAAATTTTTATTGGTGTAAATTGTGGGAATGAGTGTTATCTTTTATTAGTGTAAATTGTAGGAATGAATGTTAATATTACTGAAAAAAAGTAACAAAAAGTGCACAACAATTTGTTTTCGCTGAATTGACGTGGAACCATGCGCAAATTGTGGGAATGAATGTTAATTTTTATCAGTGTAAGTTGCGGGGATGAGAATTAATTTTCATTGGTGTAAATTGTGGGAATGAGTGTTATCTTTTATTAGTGTAAATTGTGGCAATGAGTGTTAATATTACTGAAAGATGTAACTAAAGGTGCATAACAATGTGTTTTCGCTGAATTGACGTGGAATCATGCGCAAATTGTGGCAATGAATCTTCATTTTGATTTGTGTAGGTTGCGGGAAGAAAAGTAAATTTTTGTTAGTGTAAATTGTGGGAATGAGTGTTATCTTTTATTAGTGTAAATTGTAGGAATGAATGTTAATATTACTGAAAAAAAGTAACTAAAATGCACAACAATTTGTTTTCGCTGAATTGACATGGAATCATGCGCAAAATGTGGGAATAAATGTTAATTTTGATTAGTGTAAGTTGCGGAAATAAAAGGTAATTTTCATTGGTGTAAATTGTGGGAATGAGTGTTATCTTTTATTAGTGTAAATTGTAGGAATGAATGTTAATATTACTGAAAAAAAGTAACTAAAAGTGCACAACAATTTGTTTTCGCTGAATTGACGTGGAACCATGCGCAAATTGTGGGAATGAATGTTAATTTTTATCAGTGTAAGTTGCGGGGATGAGAATTAATTTTCATTGGTGTAAATTGTGGGAATGAGTGTTATCTTTTATTAGTGTAAATTGTGGCAATGAGTGTTAATATTACTGAAAGATGTAACTAAAGGTGCATAACAATGTGTTTTCGCTGAATTGACGTGAAATCATGCGCAAATTGTGGCAATGAATCTTCATTTTGATTTGTGTAGGTTGCGGGAAGAAAAGTAAATTTTTGTTAGTGTAAATTGTGGGAATGAGTGTTATCTTTTATTAGTGTAAATTGTAGGAATGAATGTTAATATTACCGAAAAAAAGTAATTAAAAATGCACAACAATTTGTTTTCGCTGAATTGACGTGGAATCATGCGCAAAATGTGGGAATAAATGTTAATTTTGATTAGTGTAAGTTGCGGAAATAAAAGGTAATTTTCATTTGTGTAAATTGTGGGAATGAGTGTTATCTTTTATTAGTGTAAATTGTGGCAATGAGTGTTAATATTACTGAAAGATGTAACTAAATGTGCATAACAATGTGTTTTCGTTGAATTGACGTGAAATCATGCGCAAATTGTGGCAATGAATCTTCATTTTGATTTGTGTAGGTTGCAGGAAGAAAAGTAAATTTTTGTTGGTGTAAATTTCGGAATGAGTGTTATCTTTTATTAGTGTAAATTGTAGGAATGAATGTTAATATTACTGAAAAAAAGTAACTAAAAGTGCACAACGATTTGTTTTCGCTGAATTGACGTGGAATCATGCGCAAAATGTGGGAATAAATGATAATTTTGTTAGTGTAAGTTGCGCAAATGAAAGGTAATTTTCATTGGTGTAAATTGTGGGAATGAGTGTTATCTTTTATTAGTGTAAATTGTGGGAATGAATGTTAATATGAATGAAAAAGGTAACTAAAAGTGCATAACAATTTGCTTTCGCTGAATTGACACGGAATCATGCGCAAATTGTGGGAATGAATGTCAAATTTGATTAGTGTAAGTTGCGGGAGTAAATGTTAAATTTTTATTGGTGTAAATTGTGGGAATGAGTGTTATCTTTTATTAGTGTAAATTGTGGGAATGAATGTTAATATGACTGAAAAAGTAACTAAAGGTGCATAACAATTTGCTTTTGCTGAATTGACGTGGAATCATGCGCAAATTGTGGGAATGAATGTCAATTTTGATTAGTGTAAGTTGCGGGAATAAATGTTAAATTTTTATTGGTGTAAATTGTGGGAATGAGTGTTATCTTTTATTAGTGTAAATTGTAGGAATGAATGTTAATATTACTGAAAAAAAGTAACAAAAAGTGCACAACAATTTGTTTTCGCTGAATTGACGTGGAACCATGCGCAAATTGTGGGAATGAATGTTAATTTTTATCAGTGTAAGTTGCGGGGATGAGAATTAATTTTCATTGGTGTAAATTGTGGGAATGAGTGTTATCTTTTATTAGTGTAAATTGTAGGAATGAATGTTAATATTACTGAAAAAAAGTAACTAAAAGTGCACAACAATTTGTTTTCGCTGAATTGACGTGGAACCATGCGCAAATTGTGGGAATGAATGTTAATTTTTATCAGTGTAAGTTGCGGGGATGAGAATTAATTTTCATTGGTGTAAATTGTGGGAATGAGTGTTATCTTTTATTAGTGTAAATTGTGGCAATGAGTGTTAATATTACTGAAAGATGTAACTAAAGGTGCATAACAATGTGTTTTCGCTGAATTGACGTGAAATCATGCGCAAATTGTGGCAATGAATCTTCATTTTGATTTGTGTAGGTTGCGGGAAGAAAAGTAAATTTTTGTTAGTGTAAATTGTGGGAATGAGTGTTATCTTTTATTAGTGTAAATTGTAGGAATGAATGTTAATATTACCGAAAAAAAGTAATTAAAAATGCACAACAATTTGTTTTCGCTGAATTGACGTGGAATCATGCGCAAAATGTGGGAATAAATGTTAATTTTGATTAGTGTAAGTTGCGGAAATAAAAGGTAATTTTCATTTGTGTAAATTGTGGGAATGAGTGTTATCTTTTATTAGTGTAAATTGTGGCAATGAGTGTTAATATTACTGAAAGATGTAACTAAATGTGCATAACAATGTGTTTTCGTTGAATTGACGTGAAATCATGCGCAAATTGTGGCAATGAATCTTCATTTTGATTTGTGTAGGTTGCAGGAAGAAAAGTAAATTTTTGTTGGTGTAAATTTCGGAATGAGTGTTATCTTTTATTAGTGTAAATTGTAGGAATGAATGTTAATATTACTGAAAAAAGTAACTAAAAGTGCACAACGATTTGTTTTCGCTGAATTGACGTGGAATCATGCGCAAAATGTGGGAATAAATGATAATTTTGTTAGTGTAAGTTGCGCAAATGAAAGGTAATTTTCATTGGTGTAAATTGTGGGAATGAGTGTTATCTTTTATTAGTGTAAATTGTGGGAATGAATGTTAATATGAATGAAAAAGGTAACTAAAAGTGCATAACAATTTGCTTTCGCTGAATTGACACGGAATCATGCGCAAATTGTGGGAATGAATGTCAAATTTGATTAGTGTAAGTTGCGGGAGTAAATGTTAAATTTTTATTGGTGTAAATTGTGGGAATGAGTGTTATCTTTTATTAGTGTAAATTGTGGGAATGAATGTTAATATGACTGAAAAAGTAACTAAAGGTGCATAACAATTTGCTTTTGCTGAATTGACGTGGAATCATGCGCAAATTGTGGGAATGAATGTCAATTTTGATTAGTGTAAGTTGCGGGAATAAATGTTAAATTTTTATTGGTGTAAATTGTGGGAATGAGTGTTATCTTTTATTAGTGTAAATTGTAGGAATGAATGTTAATATTACTGAAAAAAAGTAACAAAAAGTGCACAACAATTTGTTTTCGCTGAATTGACGTGGAACCATGCGCAAATTGTGGGAATGAATGTTAATTTTTATCAGTGTAAGTTGCGGGGATGAGAATTAATTTTCATTGGTGTAAATTGTGGGAATGAGTGTTATCTTTTATTAGTGTAAATTGTGGGAATGAATGTTAATATTACTGAAAAGAGTAACTAAAAGTGCATAACAATTTGTTTTCGCTGAATTGACGTGGAATCATGCGCAAATTGTTCGAATGAATGTTTTTTTTTATCAGTGTAAGTTGCGGAAATAAAAGGTAATTTTCATTGGTGTAAATTGTGGGAATGAGTGTTATCTTTTATTAGTGTAAATTGTGGGAATGAATGTTAATATGAATGAAAAAGGCAACTAAAAGTGCATAATAATTTGCTTTCGCTGAATTGACGTGGAATCATGCGCAAATTGTTCGAATGAATGTTAATTTTTATCAGTGTAAGTTGCGGAAATAAAAGGTAATTTTCATTGGTGTAAATTGTGGGAATGAGTGTTATCTTTTATTAGTGTAAATTGTGGGAATGAATGTTAATATGACTGAAAAAGTAACTAAAGGTGCATAACAATTTGCTTTTGCTGAATTGACGTGGAATCATGCGCAAATTGTGGGAATGAATGTCAATTTTGATTAGTGTAAGTTGCGGGAATAAATGTTAAATTTTTATTGGTGTAAATTGTGGGAATGAGTGTTATCTTTTATTAGTGTAAATTGTAGGAATGAATGTTAATATTACTGAAAAAAAGTAACAAAAAGTGCACAACAATTTGTTTTCGCTGAATTGACGTGGAACCATGCGCAAATTGTGGGAATGAATGTTAATTTTTATCAGTGTAAGTTGCGGGGATGAGAATTAATTTTCATTGGTGTAAATTGTGGGAATGAGTGTTATCTTTTATTAGTGTAAATTGTGGCAATGAGTGTTAATATTACTGAAAGATGTAACTAAAGGTGCATAACAATGTGTTTTCGCTGAATTGACGTGAAATCATGCGCAAATTGTGGCAATGAATCTTCATTTTGATTTGTGTAGGTTGCGGGAAGAAAAGTAAATTTTTGTTAGTGTAAATTGTGGGAATGAGTGTTATCTTTTATTAGTGTAAATTGTAGGAATGAATGTTAATATTACCGAAAAAAAGTAATTAAAAATGCACAACAATTTGTTTTCGCTGAATTGACGTGGAATCATGCGCAAAATGTGGGAATAAATGATAATTTTGATTAGTGTAAGTTGCGGAAATAAAAGGTAATTTTCATTTGTGTAAATTGTGGGAATGAGTGTTATCTTTTATTAGTGTAAATTGTGGCAATGAGTGTTAATATTACTGAAAGATGTAACTAAATGTGCATAACAATGTGTTTTCGTTGAATTGACGTGAAATCATGCGCAAATTGTGGCAATGAATCTTCATTTTGATTTGTGTAGGTTGCAGGAAGAAAAGTAAATTTTTGTTGGTGTAAATTTCGGAATGAGTGTTATCTTTTATTAGTGTAAATTGTAGGAATGAATGTTAATATTACTGAAAAAAAGTAACTAAAAGTGCACAACGATTTGTTTTCGCTGAATTGACGTGGAATCATGCGCAAAATGTGGGAATAAATGTTAATTTTGTTAGTGTAAGTTGCGCAAATGAAAGGTAATTTTCATTGGTGTAAATTGTGGGAATGAGTGTTATCTTTTATTAGTGTAAATTGTGGGAATGAATGTTAATATGAATGAAAAAGGTAACTAAAAGTGCATAACAATTTGCTTTCGCTGAATTGACACGGAATCATGCGCAAATTGTGGGAATGAATGTCAAATTTGATTAGTGTAAGTTGCGGGAGTAAATGTTAAATTTTTATTGGTGTAAATTGTGGGAATGAGTGTTATCTTTTATTAGTGTAAATTGTGGGAATGAATGTTAATATTACTGAAAAGAGTAACTAAAAGTGCATAACAATTTGTTTTCGCTGAATTGACGTGGAATCATGCGCAAATTGTTCGAATGAATGTTTTTTTTTATCAGTGTAAGTTGCGGAAATAAAAGGTAATTTTCATTGGTGTAAATTGTGGGAATGAGTGTTATCTTTTATTAGTGTAAATTGTGGGAATGAATGTTAATATGAATGAAAAAGGCAACTAAAAGTGCATAATAATTTGCTTTCGCTGAATTGACGCGGAATCATGCGCAAATTGTGGGAATGAATGTCAAATTTGATTAGTGTAAGTTGCGGGAGTAAATGTTAAATTTTTATTGGTGTAAATTGCGGGAATGAGTGTTATCTTTTATTCGTGGAAATTGTGGGAATGAAAGTTAATATTACTGAAAAAAGTAACTAAAAGTGTATAACAAATTGTTTTCGCAGAATTGACGTGGAATCATGCGCCAATTGTGGGAATGAATCTTAATTTTGATTTGTGTGAGTTGCGGGAATAGAAGTTAATTTTTTTGGTGTAAATTTTGGGAATGAGTGTTATCTTTTATTAGTGTAAATTGTGGGAATCAATATTAATAATCCTGAAAAAGTAACTAAAAGTGTATAACAATTTGCTTTCGCTGAATTGACGTGGAACCATGCGCAAATTGTAGGAATGAATGTTAATATTACTGAAAAAAAGTAACTAAATGCACAACAATTTGTTTTCGCTGAATTGACGTGGAATCATGCGCAAAATGTGGGAATAAATGTTAATTTTGATTAGTGTAAGTTGCGGAAATAAAAGGTAATTTTCATTGGTGTAAACTGTGGGAATGAGTGTTATCTTTTATTAGTGTAAATTGTAGGAATGAATGTTAATATTACTGAAAAAAAGTAACTAAAAGTGCACAACAATTTGTTTTCGCTGAATTGACGTGGACCCATGCGCAAATTGTGGGAATGAATGTTAATTTTTATCAGTGTAAGTTGCGGGGATGAGAATTAATTTTCATTGGTGTAAATTGTGGGAATGAGTGTTATCTTTTATTAGTGTAAATTGTGGCAATGAGTGTTAATATTACTGAAAGATGTAACTAAAGGTGCATAACAATGTGTTTTCGCTGAATTGACGTGAAATCATGCGCAAATTGTGGCAATGAATCTTCATTTTGATTTGTGTAGGTTGCGGGAAGAAAAGTAAATTTTTGTTAGTGTAAATTGTGGGAATGAGTGTTATCTTTTATTAGTGTAAATTGTAGGAATGAATGTTAATATTACCGAAAAAAAGTAATTAAAAATGCACAACAATTTGTTTTCGCTGAATTGACGTGGAATCATGCGCAAAATGTGGGAATAAATGTTAATTTTGATTAGTGTAAGTTGCGGAAATAAAAGGTAATTTTCATTGGTGTAAATTGTGGGAATGAGTGTTATCTTTTATTAGTGTAAATTGTGGGAATGAATGTTAATATGAATGAAAAAGGTAACTAAAGGTGCAAACAATTTGCTTTCGCTGAATTGAAGCGGAATCATGCGCAAATTGTGGGAATGAGTGTTATCTTTTATTCGTGGAAATTGTGGGAATGAATGTTAATATTACTGAAAAAAGTAACTAAAAGTGTATAACAAATTGTTTTCGCAGAATTGACGTGGAATCATGCGCCAATTGTGGGAATGAATGTTAACTTTTATCAGTGTAAGTTGCGGGAATGAGAATTAATTTTCATTGGTGTGAATTGTGGGAATGAGTGTTATCTTTTATTAGTGTAAATTGTGGCAATGAGTGTTAATATTACTGAAAGATGTAACTAAAAGTGCATAACAATGTGTTTTCGCAGAATTGACGTGGAATCATGCGCAAATTGTGGCAATGAATCTTCATTTTGATTTGTGTAGGTTGCGGGAAGAAAAGTAAATTTTTGTTGGTGTAAATTTCGGAATGAGTGTTATCTTTTATTAGTGTAAATTGTAGGAATGAATGTTAATATTACTGAAAAAAAGTAACTAAAAGTGCACAACGATTTGTTTTCGCTGAATTGACGTGGAATCATGCGCAAAATGTGGGAATAAATGTTAATTTTGTTAGTGTAAGTTGCGGAAATAAAAGGTAATTTTCATTGGTGTAAATTGTGGGAATGAGTGTTATCTTTTATTAGTGTAAATTGTGGGAATGAATGTTAATATGAATGAAAAAGGTAACTAAAAGTGCATAACAATTTGCTTTCGCTGATTTGACACGGAATCATGCGCAAATTGTGGGAATGAGTGTCAAATTTGATTAGTGTAAGTTGCGGGAGTAAATGTTAAATTTTTATTGGTGTAAAATGTGGGAATGAGTGTTATCTTTTATTAGTGTAAATTGTGGGAATGAATGTTAATATTACTGAAAAGAGTAACTAAAAGTGCATAACAATTTGTTTTCGCTGAATTGACGTGGAATCATGCGCAAATTGTTCGAATGAATGTTAATTTTTATTAGTGTAAGTTGCGGAAATAAAAGTTAATTTTCATTGGTGTAAATTGTGGGAATGAGTGTTATCTTTTATTAGTGTAAATTGTGGGAATGAATGTTAATATGAATGAAAAAGGCAACTAAAAGTGCATAACAATTTGCTTTCGCTGAATTGACGCGGAATCATGCGCAAATTGTGGGAATGAATGTCAAATTTGATTAGTGTAAGTTGCGAGAGTAAATGTTAAATTTTTATTGGTGTAAATTGTGGGAATGAGTGTTATCTTTTATTCGTGGAAATTGTGGGAATGAATGTTAATATTACTGAAAAAAGTAATTAAAAGTGTATAACAAATTGTTTTCGCAGAATTGACGTGGAATCATGCGCCAATTGTGGGAATGAATCTTAATTTTGATTTGTGTGAGTTGCGGGAACAGAAGTTAATTTTTTTGGTGTAAATTGTGGGAATGAGTGTTATCTTTTATTAGTGTAAATTGTGGGAATCAATATTAATAATCCTGAAAAAAGTAACTAAAAGTGTATAACAATTTGCTTTCGCTGAATTGACGTGGAACCATACGCAAATTGTGGGAATGAATGTTAATTTCGATTAGTGTAAGTTGCGGGAAAAAAGGTAATTTCTATTGGTGTAAATTGAGGGAATGAGTGTTTTCTTTTATTAGTGTAAATTGTGGTAATTAAAGTTAATATTACTGAAAAAGTAACTAAAAGTGCATAACAATTTGTTTTCGCTGAACTGACGTGGAATCATGCGCAAATTGTGGGAATGAATGTTAATTTTGATTACTGTAAGTTGTGGGAATAAAGGTCAATTTTTATTGGTGTTAATTGTGGGAGTGAAAGTTAGTTTTTATTAGTGTAAATTGTGGGAATGAGTGTTATCCTTTATTCGTGGAAATTGTGGGAATGAATGTTAATATTACTGAAAAAAGTAACTAAATATGTATAGCAATTTGTTTTTGCTGAATTGACGTGGAATCATGCGCAAATTGTGGGAATGAATGTTAATTTTGGTTAGTGTCAGTGGCGGGAACAAAAGTTAATTTGTATTGGTGTAAGTTGTGGTAATGCGTGTTATCTTTTATTAGTGTGAATTGTGGGAGTGAATTTTAATATTACTGAAAAAAGTAACTAAAAGTGTATAACAATTGGCATTTGCTGAATTGACGTGGAATCATGCGCAAATTGTGGGAATGAATGTTAATTTTGATTAGTGTAAGTTGTGGGAATAAAAGTCATTTTTTATTGGTGTTAATTGTGGGACTGAAATTTAGTTTTTATTAATGTAAATTGTGGGAATGAGTGTTATCTTTTATTCGTGGAAATTGTGGGAATGAATGTTAATATTACTGAAAAAAGTAACTAAAAGTGTATAACAATTTGTTTTCCCTGAAATGACGTGGAATCATGGGCAAAATGTGGGAACGAATCCTAATTTTGATTGATGTAAGTTGCGGTAATAAAAGTTAATTTTTATTGGTGTAAATTGTAGGAGTGAAAGTTAGTTTTTATTAGTGTAAATTGTTGGAATGAGTGTTATCTTTTATTCGTGGAAATTGTGGAAATGAATGTTAATATTACCGAAAAAAAGTAACTAAAAGTGAACAACAGTTTGTTTTCGCTGAATTGATGTGGAATCATGCGCAAATTGTGGGAATTAATGTTAATTTTGATTAGTGTAAGTTTCGGGAATAAAAGTTAACTTTTATTGGTGTAAATTGTGGGAATGAGTGTTATCTTTTATTAGTGTAAATTGTGGGGATGAATGTTAATATTACTGAAAAAAGTAACTAAAAGTGTATAACAATTTGTTTTCGCTGAATTGACGTGGAATCATGCGCCAATTGTGGGAATGAATCTTAATTTTGATTAATGTAAGTTGCGGGAATAAAAGTTAATTTTTTTTGGTGTAAATTGTGGGAATGAGTGTTATCTTTTATTAGTGTAAATTGTGGGAATGAATGTTATCTTTTATTACTGTAAATTGTGGGAATGAGTGTTATCTTTTAGTCGTGGAAATTGTGGGAATGAATGTTAATATGAATGGAAAAGGTAACTAAAGGCGCATAATAATTTGCTTTCGCTGAATTGACGCGGAATCATGCGCAAATTGGGGGAATGAATGTTAATTTTGATTAGTGTAAGTTGTGGGAATAAAAGTCAATTTTTATTGGTGTTAATTGTGGGAGTGAAAGTTAGTTTTTATTAGTGTAAATTGTGGGAATGAGTGTTATCTTTTATTCGTGGAAATTGTGGGAATGAATGTTAATATGAATGGAAAAAGTAACTAAACGTGTATAACAAATTGTTTTCGCAGAATTGACGTGGAATCATGCGCCAATTGTGGGAATGAATCTTAATTTTGATTTGTGTGAGTTTCGGGAATAAAAGTTAATTTTTTTGGTGTAAATTGTGGGAATGAGTGTTATCTTTTATTAGCGTAAATTGTGGGAATCAATATTAATATTACTGAAAAAAGTAACTAAAAGTGTATAACAATTTGCTTTCGCTGAATCGACGTGGAACCATGCGCAATTTGTGGGAATGAATGTTAATTTCGATTAGTGTAAGTTGCGGGAATAAAAGTTAATTTTTTTTGGTGTAAATTGTGGGAATGAGTGTTATCTTTTATTAGTGTAAATTGTGGGAATCAA
Organism: Sanderia malayensis; assembly: GCA_013076295.1. Lineage (NCBI taxonomy): Eukaryota > Metazoa > Cnidaria > Scyphozoa > Semaeostomeae > Pelagiidae > Sanderia > Sanderia malayensis. The sequence goes on along the minus strand of RQOL01000741.1, from coordinate 48,023 downwards.
GGTTAATATTACTGAAAAAAGTAACTAAAAGTGTATAACAATTTCTTTTCGCTGAATTGACGTCGGATCATGCGCAAATTGTGGGAAGAAAAATTAATTTTGATTAGTGTCAGTTGCGGGAGTAAATGTTAAATTTTTATTGGTGTAAATTGTGAGAATGAGTGTTATCTTTTATTAGTGTAAATTGTGGGAATGAATGTTAATATGACTGAAAAAGTAACTAAAGGTGCATAACAATTTGCTTTCGCTGAATTGACGTGGAATCATGCGCAAATTGTGGCAATGAATCTTCATTTTGATTTGTGTAGGTTGCGGGAAGAAAAGTAAATTTTTGTTGGTGTAAATTGTGGGAATGAGTGTTATCTTTTATTCGTGGAAATTGTGGGAATGAATGTTAATATTACTGAAAAAAGTAACTAAATGTGTATAACAAATTGTTTTCGCAGAATTGACGTGGAATCATGCGCAAATTGTGGGAATGAATCTTAATTTTGATTTGTGTGAGTTTCGGGAAGAAAAGTTAATTTTTTTGGTGTAAATTGTGGGAATGAGTGTTATCTTTTATTAGTGTAAATTGTGGGAATCAATATTAATATTACTGAAAAAAAGTAACTAAAAATGCACAACAATTTGTTTTCGCTGAATTGACGTGGAATCATGCGCAAAATGTGGGAATAAATGTTAATTTTTATCAGTGTAAGTTGCGGGGATGAGAATTAATTTTCATTGGTGTAAATTGTGGGAATGAGTGTTATCTTTTATTAGTGTAAATTGTGGGAATGAGTGTTAATATTACTGAAAGATGTAACTAAAAGTGCATAACAATGTGTTTTCGCTGAATTGACGTGGAATCATGCGCAAATTGTGGCAATGAATCTTCATTTTGATTTGTGTAGGTTGCGAGAAGAAAAGTAAATTTTTGTTAGTGTAAATTGTGGGAATGAGTGTTATCTTTTATTAGTGTAAATTGTGGGAATGAATGTTAATATTACTGAAAAAAAGTAACTAAAAATGCACAACAATTTGTTTTCGCTGAATTGACGTGGAATCATGCGCAAAATGTGGGAATAAATGTTAATTTTGATTAGTGTAAGTTGCGGAAATAAAAGGTAATTTTCATTGGTGTAAATTGTGGGAATGAGTGTTATTTTTTATTAGTGTAAATTGTGGGAATCAAGGTTAATATTACTGCAAAAAGTAACTAAAAGTGTATAACAATTTCTTTTCGCTGAATTGACGTCGGATCATGCGCAAATTGTGGGAAGAGAAATTAATTTTGATTAGTGTCAGTTGCGGGAGTAAATGTTAAATTTTTATTGGTGTAAATTGTGGGAATGAGTGTTATCTTTTATTAGCGTAAATTGTGGGAATCAATATTAATATTACTGAAAAAAGTAACTAAAAGTGTATAACAATTTGCTTTCGCTGAATCGACGTGGAACCATGCGCAATTTGTGGGAATGAATGTTAATTTCGATTAGTGTAAGTTGCGGGAATAAAAGTTAATTTTTTTTGGTGTAAATTGTGGGAATGAGTGTTATCTTTTATTAGTGTAAATTGTGGGAATCAAGGTTAATATTACTGAAAAAAGTAACTAAAAGTGTATAACAATTTCTTTTCGCTGAATTGACGTCGGATCATGCGCAAATTGTGGGAAGAAAAGTTAATTTTGATTAGTGTTAGTTGCGGGAGTAAATGTTAAATTTTTATTTGTGTAAATTGTGAGAATGAGTGTTATCTTTTATTAGTGTAAATTGTGGGAATGAATGTTAATATGACTGAAAAAGTAACTAAAGGTGCATAACACTTTGCTTTCGCTGAATTGACGTGGAATCATGCGCAAATTGTGGCAATGAATCTTCATTTTGATTTGTGTAGGTTGCGGGAAGAAAAGTAAATTTTTGTTGGTGTAAATTGTGGGAATGAGTGTTATCTTTTATTCGTGGAAATTGTGGGAATGAATGTTAATATTACTGAAAAAAGTAACTAAAAGTGTATAACAAATTGTTTTCGCAGAATTGACGTGGAATCATGCGCAAATTGTTGGAATGAATCTTAATTTTGATTTGTGTGAGTTTCGGGAAGAAAAGTTAATTTTTTTGGTGTAAATTGTGGGAATGAGTGTTATCTTTTATTAGTGTAAATTGTGGGAATCAATATTAATATTACTGAAAAAAAGTAACTAAAAATGCACAACAATTTGTTTTCGCTGAATTGACGTGGAATCATGCGCAAAATGTGGGAATAAATGTTAATTTTGATTAGTGTAAGTTGCGGAAATAAAAGGTAATTTTCATTGGTGTAAATTGTGGGAATGAGTGTTATCTTTTATTAGTGTAAATTGTGGGAATGAATGTTAATATGAATGAAAAAGGTAACTAAAGGTGCATAACAATTTGCTTTCGCTGAATTGAAGCGGAATCATGCGCAAATTGTGGGAATGAATGTCAATTTTGATTAATGTAAGTTGCGGGAATAAAAGTTAATTTTTTTGGTGTCAATTGTGGGAATGAGTGTTATCTTTTATTACTGTAAATTTTGGGAATGAGTGTTATGTTTTATTCGTGGAAATTGTGGGAATGAATGTTAATATTACTGAAAAAAGTAACTAAAAGTGTATAACACATTGTTTTCGCAGAATTGACGTGGAATCATGCGCCAATTGTGGGAATGAATCTTAATTTTGATTTGTGTGAGTTTCGGGAATAAAAGTTAATTTTTTTGGTGCAAATTGTGGGAATGAGTGTTATCTTTTATTAGTGTAAATTGTGGGAATGAATGTTAATATGACTGAAAAAGTAACTAAAGGTGCATAACAATTTGCTTTCGCTGAATTGACGTGGAATCATGCGCAAATTGTGGCAATGAATCTTCATTTTTATTTGTGTAGGTTGCGGGAAGAAAAGTAAATTTTTGTTGGTGTAAATTGTGGGAATGAGTGTTATCTTTTATTCGTGGAAATTGTGGGAATGAATGTTAATATTACTGAAAAAAGTAACTAAAAGTGTATAACGAATTGTTTTCGCAGAATTGACGTGGAATCATGCGCCAATTGTGGGAATGAATCTTAATTTTGATTTGTGTGAGTTTCGGGAATAAAAATTAATTTTTTTGGTGTAAATTGTGGGAATGAGTGTTATCTTTTATTAGTGTAAATTGTGGGAATCAATATTAATATTACTGAAAAAAGTAACTAAAAGTGTATAACAATTTGCTTTCGCTGAATCGACGTGGAACCATGCGCAATTTGTGGGAATAAATGTTAATTTCGATTAGCGTAAGTTGCGGGAATAAAAGTTAATTTTTTTTGGTGTAAATTGTGGGAATGAGTGTTATCTTTTATTAGTGTAAATTGTGGGAATCAAGGTTAATATTACTGAAAAAAGTAACTAAAAGTGTATAACAATTTCTTTTCGCTGAATTGACGTCGGATCATGCGCAAATTTTGGGAAGAAAAGTTTATTTTGATTAGTGTGAGTTGCGGGAGTAAATGTTAAATTTTTATTGGTGTAAATTGTGAGAATGAGTGTTATCTTTTATTAGTGTAAATTGTAGGAATGAATGTTAATATTACTGAAAAAAAGTAACTAAAAATGCACAACAATTTGTTTTCGCTGAATTGACGTGGAATCATGCGCAAATTGTGGCAATGAATCTTCATTTTGATTTGTGTAGGTTGCGGGAAGAAAAGTAAATTTTTGTTAGTGTAAATTGTGGGAATGAGTGTTATCTTTTATTAGTGTAAATTGTAGGAATGAATGTTAATATTACTGAAAAAAAGTAACTAAAAATGCACAAAAATCTGTTTTCGCTGAATTGACGTGGAATCATGCGCAAAATGTGGGAATAAATGTTAATTTTGATTAGTGTAAGTTGCGGAAATAAAAGGTAATTTTCATTGGTGTAAATTGTGGGAATGAGTGTTATCTTTTATTAGTGTAAATTGTTGGAAACAAGGTTAATATTACTGAAAAAAGTAACTAAAAGTGTATAACAATTTCTTTTCGCTGAATTGACGTCGGATCATGCGCAAATTTTGGGAAGAAAAGTTTATTTTGATTAGTGTGAGTTGCGGGAGTAAATGTTAAATTTTTATTGGTGTAAATTGTGAGAATGAGTGTTATCTTTTATTAGTGTAAATTGTAGGAATGAATGTTAATATTACTGAAAAAAAGTAACTAAAAATGCACAACAATTTGTTTTCGCTGAATTGACGTGGAATCATGCGCAAATTGTGGCAATGAATCTTCATTTTGATTTGTGTAGGTTGCGGGAAGAAAAGTAAATTTTTGTTAGTGTAAATTGTGGGAATGAGTGTTATCTTTTATTAGTGTAAATTGTAGGAATGAATGTTAATATTACTGAAAAAAAGTAACTAAAAATGCACAACAATTTGTTTTCGCTGAATTGACGTGGAATCGAGCGCAAAATGTGGGAATAAATGTTAATTTTGATTAGTGTAAGTTGCGGAACTAAAAGGTAATTTTCATTGGTGTAAATTGTGGGAATGAGTGTTATCTATTATTAGTGTAAATTGTGGGAATTAATGTTAATATGAATGAAAAAGGTAACTAAAGGTGCATAACAATTTGCTTTCGCTCAATTGAAGCGGAATCATGCGCAAATTGTGGCAATGAATCTTCATTTTGATTTGTGTAGGTTGCGGGAATAAAAGTTAATTTTTGTTGGTGTAAATTGTGGGACTGAGTGTTATCTTTTATTCTTCGAAATTGTGGGAATGAGTGTTATCTTTTATTCGTGGAAATTGTGGGAATGAATGTTAATATTACTGAAAAAAGTAACTAAAAGTGTATAACAAATTGTTTTCGCAGAATTGACGTGGAATCATGCGCCAATTGTGGGAATGAATCTTAATTTTGATTTGTGTGAGTTTCGGGAATAAAAGTTAATTTTTTTGGTGTAAATTATGGGAATGAGTGTTATCTTTTATTAGTGTAAATTGTGGGAATCAATATTAATATTACTGAAAAAAGTAACTAAAAGTGTATAACAATTTGCTTGCGCTGAATCGACGTGGAACCATGCGCAATTTGTGGGAATGAATGTTAATTTCAATTAGTGTAAGTTGCGGGAATAAAAGTTAATTTTTTTTGGTGTAAATTGTGGGAATGAGTGTTATCCTTTATTAGTGTAAATTGTGGGAATCAGGTTAATATTACTGAAAAAAGTAACTAAAAGTGTATAACAATTTCTTTTCGCTGAATTGACGTCGGATCATGCGCAAATTGTGTGAAGAAAAGTTAATTTTGATTAGTGTCAGTTGCGGGAGTAAATGTTAAATTTTTATTGGTGTAAATTGTGAGAATGAGTGTTATCTTTTATTAGTGTAAATTGTGGGAATGAATGTTAATATGACTGAAAAAGTAACTAAAGGTGCATAACAATTTGCTTTCGCTGAATTGACGTGGAATCATGCGCAAATTGTGGGAATGAATGTCAATTTTGATTAGTGTAAGTTGCGGGAATAAATGTTAAATTTTTATTGGTGTAAATTGTGGGAATGAGTGTTATCTTTTATTAGTGTAAATTGTAGGAATGGATGTTAATATTACTGAAAAAAAGTAACTAAAAGTGCACAACAATTTGTTTCCGCTGAATTGACGTGGAACCATGCGCAAATTGTGGGAATGAATGTTAATTTTTATCACTGTAAGTTGCGGGGATGAGAATTAATTTTCATTGGTGTAAATTGTGGGAATGAGTGTTATCTTTTATTAGTGTAAATTGTGGCAATGAGTGTTAATATTACTGAAAGATGTAACTAAAAGTGCATAACAATGTGTTTTCGCTGAATTGACGTGGAATCATGCGCAAATTGTGGCAATGAATCTTCATTTTGATTTGTGTAGGTTGCGGGAAGAAAAGTAAATTTTTGTTAGTGTAAATTGTGGGAATGAGTGTTATCTTTTATTAGTGTAAATTGTAGGAATGAATGTTAATATTACTGAAAAAAAGTAACTAAAAATGCACAAAAATCTGTTTTCGCTGAATTGACGTGGAATCATGCGCAAAATGTGGGAATAAATGTTAATTTTGATTAGTGTAAGTTGCGGAAATAAAAGGTAATTTTCATTGGTGTAAATTGTGGGAATGAGTGTTATCTTTTATTAGTGTAAATTGTTGGAAACAAGGTTAATATTACTGAAAAAGTAACTAAAAGTGTATAACAATTTCTTTTCGCTGAATTGACGTCGGATCATGCGCAAATTTTGGGAAGAAAAGTTTATTTTGATTAGTGTGAGTTGCGGGAGTAAATGTTAAATTTTTATTGGTGTAAATTGTGAGAATGAGTGTTATCTTTTATTAGTGTAAATTGTAGGAATGAATGTTAATATTACTGAAAAAAAGTAACTAAAAATGCACAACAATTTGTTTTCGCTGAATTGACGTGGAATCATGCGCAAATTGTGGCAATGAATCTTCATTTTGATTTGTGTAGGTTGCGGGAAGAAAAGTAAATTTTTGTTAGTGTAAATTGTGGGAATGAGTGTTATCTTTTATTAGTGTAAATTGTAGGAATGAATGTTAATATTACTGAAAAAAAGTAACTAAAAATGCACAACAATTTGTTTTCGCTGAATTGACGTGGAATCGAGCGCAAAATGTGGGAATAAATGTTAATTTTGATTAGTGTAAGTTGCGGAACTAAAAGGTAATTTTCATTGGTGTAAATTGTGGGAATGAGTGTTATCTATTATTAGTGTAAATTGTGGGAATTAATGTTAATATGAATGAAAAAGGTAACTAAAGGTGCATAACAATTTGCTTTCGCTCAATTGAAGCGGAATCATGCGCAAATTGTGGCAATGAATCTTCATTTTGATTTGTGTAGGTTGCGGGAATAAAAGTTAATTTTTGTTGGTGTAAATTGTGGGACTGAGTGTTATCTTTTATTCTTCGAAATTGTGGGAATGAGTGTTATCTTTTATTCGTGGAAATTGTGGGAATGAATGTTAATATTACTGAAAAAAGTAACTAAAAGTGTATAACAAATTGTTTTCGCAGAATTGACGTGGAATCATGCGCCAATTGTGGGAATGAATCTTAATTTTGATTTGTGTGAGTTTCGGGAATAAAAGTTAATTTTTTTGGTGTAAATTATGGGAATGAGTGTTATCTTTTATTAGTGTAAATTGTGGGAATCAATATTAATATTACTGAAAAAAGTAACTAAAAGTGTATAACAATTTGCTTGCGCTGAATCGACGTGGAACCATGCGCAATTTGTGGGAATGAATGTTAATTTCAATTAGTGTAAGTTGCGGGAATAAAAGTTAATTTTTTTTGGTGTAAATTGTGGGAATGAGTGTTATCCTTTATTAGTGTAAATTGTGGGAATCAGGTTAATATTACTGAAAAAAGTAACTAAAAGTGTATAACAATTTCTTTTCGCTGAATTGACGTCGGATCATGCGCAAATTGTGTGAAGAAAAGTTAATTTTGATTAGTGTCAGTTGCGGGAGTAAATGTTAAATTTTTATTGGTGTAAATTGTGAGAATGAGTGTTATCTTTTATTAGTGTAAATTGTGGAATGAATGTTAATATGACTGAAAAAGTAACTAAAGGTGCATAACAATTTGCTTTCGCTGAATTGACGTGGAATCATGCGCAAATTGTGGGAATGAATGTCAATTTTGATTAGTGTAAGTTGCGGGAATAAATGTTAAATTTTTATTGGTGTAAATTGTGGGAATGAGTGTTATCTTTTATTAGTGTAAATTGTAGGAATGGATGTTAATATTACTGAAAAAAAGTAACTAAAAGTGCACAACAATTTGTTTCCGCTGAATTGACGTGGAACCATGCGCAAATTGTGGGAATGAATGTTAATTTTTATCACTGTAAGTTGCGGGGATGAGAATTAATTTTCATTGGTGTAAATTGTGGGAATGAGTGTTATCTTTTATTAGTGTAAATTGTGGCAATGAGTGTTAATATTACTGAAAGATGTAACTAAAAGTGCATAACAATGTGTTTTCGCTGAATTGACGTGGAATCATGCGCAAATTGTGGCAATGAATCTTCATTTTGATTTGTGTAGGTTGCGGGAAGAAAAGTAAATTTTTGTTAGTGTAAATTGTGGGAATGAGTGTTATCTTTTATTAGTGTAAATTGTAGGAATGAATGTTAATATTACTGAAAAAAAGTAACTAAAAATGCACAACAATTTGTTTTCGCTGAATTGACGTGGAATCATGCGCAAAATGTGGGAATAAATGTTAATTTTGATTAGTGTAAGTTGCGGAAATAAAAGGTAATTTTCATTGGTGTAAATTGTGGGAATGAGTGTTATCTTTTATTAGTGTAAATTGTGGGAATGAATGTTAATATGAATGAAAAAGGTAACTAAAGGTGCATAACAATTTGCTTTCGCTGAATTGAAGCGGAATCATGCGCAAATTGTGGGAATGAATGTCAATTTTGATTAATGTAAGTTGCGGGAATAAAAGTTAATTTTTTTTGGTGTAAATTGTGGGAATGAGTGTTATCTTTTATTACTGTAAATTGTGGGAATGAGTGTTATCTTTTATTCGTGGAAATTGTGGGAATGAATGTTAATATTACTGAAAAAAGTAACTAAAAGTGTATAACAATTTGCTTTCGCTGAATCGACGTGGAACCATGCGCAATTTGTAGGAATGAATGTTAATTTCGATTAGTGTAAGTTGCGGGATAAAAAGTTAATTTTTTTGGTGTAAATTGTGGGAATGAGTGTTATCTTTTATTAGTGTAAATTGTGGGAATCAAGGTTAATATTACTGAAAAAGTAACTAAAAGTGTATAACAATTTCTTTTTGCTGAATTGACGTCGGATCATGCGCGAATTGTGGGAAGAAAAGTTAATTTTCATTAGTGTCAGTTGCGGGAGTAAATGTTAAATTATAATTGGTGTAAATTGTGAGAATGAGTGTTATCTTTTATTAGTGTAAATTGTGGGAATGAATGCTAATATGACTGAAAAAGTAACTAAAGGTGCATAACAATTTGCTTTCGCTGAATTGACGTGGAATCATGCGCAAATTGTGGCAATGAATCTTCATTTTGATTTGTGTAGGTTACGGGAAGAAAAGTAAATTTTTGTTGGTGTAAATTGTGGGACTGAGTGTTATCTTTTATTCGTGGAAATTGTGGGAATGAATGTTAATATTACTGAAAAAAGTAACTGAAAGTGTATAACAAATTGTTTTCGCAGAATTGACGTGGAATCATGCGCCAATTGTTGGAATGAATCTTAATTTTGATTTGTGTGAGTTTCGGGAATAAAAGTTAATTTTTTTGGTGTAAATTGTGGGAATGAGTGTTATCTTTTATTAGTGTAAATTTTAGGAATCAATATTAATATTACTGAAAAAAGTAACTAAAAGTGTATAACAATTTGCTTTCGCTGAATCGACGTGGAACCATGCGCAATTTGTGGGAATGAATGTTAATTTCGATTAGTGTAAGTTGCGGGAATAAAAGTTAATTTTTTTTGGTGTAAATTGTGGGAATGAGTGTTATCTTTTATTAGTGTAAATTGTGGGAATCAAGGTTAATATTACTGAAAAAAGTAACTAAAAGTGTATAACAATTTCTTTTCGCTGAATTGACGTCGGATCATGCGCAAATTGTGGGAAGAAAAGTTAATTTTGATTAGTGTCAGTTGCGGGAGTAAATGTTAAATTTTTATTGGTGTAAATTGTGAGAATGAGTGTTATCTTTTATTAGTGTAAATTGTGGGAATGAATGTTAATATGACTGAAAAAGTGACTAAAGGTGCATAACAGTTTGCTTTCGCTGAATTGACGTGGAATCATGCGCAAATTGTGGGAATGAATGTTAATTTTGATTAGTGTAAGTTGCGGGAATAAATGTTGAATTTTTATTGGTGTAAATTGTGGGAATGAGTGTTATCTTTTATTAGTGTAAATTGTAGGAATGAATGTTAATATTACTGAAAAAAGTAACTAAAAGTGCACAACAATTTGATTTCGCTGAATTGACGTGAAACCATGCGCAAATTGTGGGAATGAATGTTAATTTTTATCAGTGTAAGTTGCGGGGATGAGAATTAATTTTCATTGGTGTAAATTGTGGGAATGAGTGTTATCTTTTATTAGTGTAAATTCTGGCAATGAGTGTTAATATTACTGAAAGATGTAACTAAAAGTGCATACCAATGTGTTTTCGCTGAATTGACGTGGTATCATGCGCAAATTGTGGGAATGAATGTCAATTTTGATCAATGTAAGTTGCGGGAATAAAAGTTAATTTTTTTTGGTGTAAATTGTGGGAATGAGTGTTATCTTTTATTACTGTAAATTGTGGGAATGAGTGTTATCTTTTATTCGTGGAAATTGTGGGAATGAATGTTAATATTACTGAAAAAAGTAACTAAAAGTGCATAACAAATTGTTTTCGCAGAATTGACGTGGAATCATGCGCCAATTGTGGGAATGAATCTTAATTTTGATTTGTGTGAGTTTCGGGAATAAAAGTTAATTTTTTTGGTGTAAATTGTGGGAATGAGTGTTATCTTTTATTAGTGTAAATTGTGGGAATCAATATTAATATTACTGAAAAAAGTAACTAAAAGTGTATAACAATTTGCTTTCGCTGAATCGACGTGGAACCATGCGCAATTTGTGGGAATGAATGTTAATTTCGATTAGTGTAAGTTGCGGAATAAAAATTAATTTTTTTTGGTGTAAATTGTGGGAATGAGTGTTATCTTTTATTAGTGTAAATTGTGGGAATCAAGGTTAATATTACTGAAAAAAGTAACTAAAAGTGTATAACAATTTCTTTTCGCTGAATTGACGTCGGATCATGCGCAAATTATGGGAAGAAAAGTTAATTTTGATTAGTGTCAGTTGCGGGAGTAAATGTTAAATTTTTATTGGTGTAAATTGTGAGAATGAGTGTTATCTTTTATTTGTGTAAAATGTGGGAATGAATGTTAATATGACTGAAAAAGTAACTAAAGGTGCATAACAATTTGCTTTCGCTGAATTGACGTGGAATCATGCGCAAATTGTGGCAATGAATCTTCATTTTGATTTGTGTATTTAATATTACTGAAAAAAGTAACTAAAAGTGTATAACAAATTTTTTTCGCAGAATTGACGTGGAATCATGCGCCAATTGTGGGAATGAATCTTAATTTTGATTTGTGTGAGTTTCAGGAATAAAAGTTAATTTTTTTGGTGTAAATTGTGGGAATGAGTGTTATCTTTTATTAGTGTAAATTGTAGGAATGGATGTTAATATTACTGAAAAAAAGTAACTAAAAGTGCACAACAATTTGTTTCCGCTGAATTGACGTGGAACCATGCGCAAATTGTGGGAATGAATGTTAATTTTTATCACTGTAAGTTGCGGGGATGAGAATTAATTTTCATTGGTGTAAATTGTGGGAATGAGTGTTATCTTTTATTAGTGTAAATTGTGGCAATGAGTGTTAATATTACTGAAAGATGTAACTAAAAGTGCATAACAATGTGTTTTCGCTGAATTGACGTGGAATCATGCGCAAATTGTGGCAATGAATCTTCATTTTGATTTGTGTAGGTTGCGGGAAGAAAAGTAAATTTTTGTTAGTGTAAATTGTGGGAATGAGTGTTATCTTTTATTAGTGTAAATTGTAGGAATGAATGTTAATATTACTGAAAAAAAGTAACTAAAAATGCACAACAATTTGTTTTCGCTGAATTGACGTGGAATCATGCGCAAAATGTGGGAATAAATGTTAATTTTGATTAGTGTAAGTTGCGGAAATAAAAGGTAATTTTCATTGGTGTAAATTGTGGGAATGAGTGTTATCTTTTATTAGTGTAAATTGTGGGAATGAATGTTAATATGAATGAAAAAGGTAACTAAAGGTGCATAACAATTTGCTTTCGCTGAATTGAAGCGGAATCATGCGCAAATTGTGGGAATGAATGTCAATTTTGATTAATGTAAGTTGCGGGAATAAAAGTTAATTTTTTTTGGTGTAAATTGTGGGAATGAGTGTTATCTTTTATTACTGTAAATTGTGGGAATGAGTGTTATCTTTTATTCGTGGAAATTGTGGGAATGAATGTTAATATTACTGAAAAAAGTAACTAAAAGTATATAACAATTTGCTTTCGCTGAATCGACGTGGAACCATGCGCAATTTGTAGGAATGAATGTTAATTTCGATTAGTGTAAGTTGCGGGATAAAAAGTTAATTTTTTTGGTGTAAATTGTGGGAATGAGTGTTATCTTTTATTAGTGTAAATTGTGGGAATCAAGGTTAATATTACTGAAAAAAGTAACTAAAAGTGTATAACAATTTCTTTTTGCTGAATTGACGTCGGATCATGCGCGAATTGTGGGAAGAAAAGTTAATTTTCATTAGTGTCAGTTGCGGGAGTAAATGTTAAATTATAATTGGTGTAAATTGTGAGAATGAGTGTTATCTTTTATTAGTGTAAATTGTGGGAATGAATGCTAATATGACTGAAAAAGTAACTAAAGGTGCATAACAATTTGCTTTCGCTGAATTGACGTGGAATCATGCGCAAATTGTGGCAATGAATCTTCATTTTGATTTGTGTAGGTTACGGGAAGAAAAGTAAATTTTTGTTGGTGTAAATTGTGGGACTGAGTGTTATCTTTTATTCGTGGAAATTGTGGGAATGAATGTTAATATTACTGAAAAAAGTAACTGAAAGTGTATAACAAATTGTTTTCGCAGAATTGACGTGGAATCATGCGCCAATTGTTGGAATGAATCTTAATTTTGATTTGTGTGAGTTTCGGGAATAAAAGTTAATTTTTTTGGTGTAAATTGTGGGAATGAGTGTTATCTTTTATTAGTGTAAATTTTAGGAATCAATATTAATATTACTGAAAAAAGTAACTAAAAGTGTATAACAATTTGCTTTCGCTGAATCGACGTGGAACCATGCGCAATTTGTGGGAATGAATGTTAATTTCGATTAGTGTAAGTTGCGGGAATAAAAGTTAATTTTTTTTGGTGTAAATTGTGGGAATGAGTGTTATCTTTTATTAGTGTAAATTGTGGGAATCAAGGTTAATATTACTGAAAAAAGTAACTAAAAGTGTATAACAATTTCTTTTCGCTGAATTGACGTCGGATCATGCGCAAATTGTGGGAAGAAAAGTTAATTTTGATTAGTGTCAGTTGCGGGAGTAAATGTTAAATTTTTATTGGTGTAAATTGTGAGAATGAGTGTTATCTTTTATTAGTGTAAATTGTGGGAATGAATGTTAATATGACTGAAAAAGTGACTAAAGGTGCATAACAGTTTGCTTTCGCTGAATTGACGTGGAATCATGCGCAAATTGTGGGAATGAATGTTAATTTTGATTAGTGTAAGTTGCGGGAATAAATGTTGAATTTTTATTGGTGTAAATTGTGGGAATGAGTGTTATCTTTTATTAGTGTAAATTGTAGGAATGAATGTTAATATTACTGAAAAAAGTAACTAAAAGTGCACAACAATTTGATTTCGCTGAATTGACGTGAAACCATGCGCAAATTGTGGGAATGAATGTTAATTTTTATCAGTGTAAGTTGCGGGGATGAGAATTAATTTTCATTGGTGTAAATTGTGGGAATGAGTGTTATCTTTTATTAGTGTAAATTCTGGCAATGAGTGTTAATATTACTGAAAGATGTAACTAAAAGTGCATACCAATGTGTTTTCGCTGAATTGACGTGGTATCATGCGCAAATTGTGGGAATGAATGTCAATTTTGATCAATGTAAGTTGCGGGAATAAAAGTTAATTTTTTTTGGTGTAAATTGTGGGAATGAGTGTTATCTTTTATTACTGTAAATTGTGGGAATGAGTGTTATCTTTTATTCGTGGAAATTGTGGGAATGAATGTTAATATTACTGAAAAAAGTAACTAAAAGTGCATAACAAATTGTTTTCGCAGAATTGACGTGGAATCATGCGCCAATTGTGGGAATGAATCTTAATTTTGATTTGTGTGAGTTTCGGGAATAAAAGTTAATTTTTTTGGTGTAAATTGTGGGAATGAGTGTTATCTTTTATTAGTGTAAATTGTGGGAATCAATATTAATATTACTGAAAAAAGTAACTAAAAGTGTATAACAATTTGCTTTCGCTGAATCGACGTGGAACCATGCGCAATTTGTGGGAATGAATGTTAATTTCGATTAGTGTAAGTTGCGGAATAAAAATTAATTTTTTTGGTGTAAATTGTGGGAATGAGTGTTATCTTTTATTAGTGTAAATTGTGGGAATCAAGGTTAATATTACTGAAAAAAGTAACTAAAAGTGTATAACAATTTCTTTTCGCTGAATTGACGTCGGATCATGCGCAAATTATGGGAAGAAAAGTTAATTTTGATTAGTGTCAGTTGCGGGAGTAAATGTTAAATTTTTATTGGTGTAAATTGTGAGAATGAGTGTTATCTTTTATTTGTGTAAAATGTGGGAATGAATGTTAATATGACTGAAAAAGTAACTAAAGGTGCATAACAATTTGCTTTCGCTGAATTGACGTGGAATCATGCGCAAATTGTGGCAATGAATCTTCATTTTGATTTGTGTATTTAATATTACTGAAAAAAGTAACTAAAAGTGTATAACAAATTTTTTTCGCAGAATTGACGTGGAATCATGCGCCAATTGTGGGAATGAATCTTAATTTTGATTTGTGTGAGTTTCAGGAATAAAAGTTAATTTTTTTGGTGTAAATTGTGGGAATGAGTGTTATCTTTTATTAGTGTAAATTGTGGGAATCAATATTAATATTACTGAAAAAAGCAACTAAAAGTGTATAACAATTTGCTTTCGCTGAATCGACGTGGAACCATGCGCAATTTGTGGGAATGAATGTTAATTTCGATTAGTGTAAGTTGCGGGAATAAAAGTTATTTTTTTTTTGTGTAAATTGTGGGAATGAGTGTTATCTTTTATTAGTGTAAATTGTGGGAATCAAGGTTAATATTACTGAAAAAAGTAACTAAATTTGTATAACAATTTCTTTTCGCTGAATTGACGTCGGATCATGCGCAAATTGTGGGAAGAAAAGTTAATTTTGATTAGTGTCAGTTGCGGGAGTAAATGTTAAATTTTTATTGGTGTAAATTGTGAGAATGAGTGTTATCTTTTATTAGTGTAAAATGTGGGAATGAATGTTAATATGACTGAAAAAGTAACTAAAGGTGCATAACAATTTGCTTTCGCTGAATTGACGTGGAATCATGCGCAAATTGTGGCAATGAATCTTCATTTTGATTTGTGTAGGTTGCGGGAAGAAAAGTAAATTTTTGTTAGTGTAAATTGTGGGAATGAGTGTTATCTTTTATTAGTGTAAATTGTAGGAATGAATGTTAATATTACTGAAAAAAAGTAACTAAAAATGCACAAAAATCTGTTTTCGCTGAATTGACGTGGAATCATGCGCAAAATGTGGGAATAAATGTTAATTTTGATTAGTGTAAGTTGCGGAAATAAAAGGTAATTTTCATTGGTGTAAATTGTGGGAATGAGTGTTATCTTTTATTAGTGTAAATTTTGGGAATGAGTGTTATCTTTTATTCGTGGAAATTGTGGGAATGAATGTTAATATTACTGAAAAAGTAACTAAAAGTGTATAACAATTTGCTTTCGCTGAATCGATGTGGAACCATGCGCAATTTGTGGGAATGAATGTTAATTTCGATTAGTCTAAGTTGCGGGCATAAAAGTTAATTTTTTTGGTGTAAATTGTGGGAATGAGTGTTATCTTTTATTAGTGTAAATTGAGGGAATCAAGGTTAATATTACTGAAAAAAGTAACTAAAAGTGTATAACAATTTCTTTTCGCTGAATTGACGTCGGATCATGCGCAAATTGTGGGAAGAAAAGTTAATTTTGATTAGTGTCAGTTGCGGGAGTAAATGTTAAATTTTTATTGGTGTAAATTGTGAGAATGAGTGTTATCTTTTATTAGTGTAAAATGTGGGAATGAATGTTAATATGACTGAAAAAGTAACTAAAGGTGCATAACAATTTGCTTTCGCTGAATTGACGTGGAATCATGCGCAAATTGTGGCAATGAATCTTCATTTTGATTTGTGTAGGTTGCGGGAAGAAAAGTAAATTTTTGTTGGTGTAAATTGTGGGAATGAGTGTTATCTTTTATTCGTGGAAATTGTGGGAATGAATGTTAATATTACTGAAAAAAGTAACTAAAAGTGTATAACAAATTGTTTTCGCAGAATTGACGTGGAATCATGCGCCAATTGTGGGAATGAATCTTAATTTTGATTTGTGTGAGTTTCGGAAATAAAAATTAATTTTTTTGGTGTAAATTGTGGGAATGAGTGTTATCTTTTATTAGTGTAAATTGTGGGAATCAATATTAATATTACTGAAAAAAGTAACTAAAAGTGTATAACAATTTGCTTTCGCTGAATCGACGTGGAACCATGCGCAGTTTGTGGGAATGAATGTTAATTTCGATTAGTGTAAGTTGCGGAATAAAAGTTAATTTTTGTTGGTGTAAATTGTGGGAATGAGTGTTATCTTTTATTAGTGTAAATTGTGGGAATCAAGGTTAATATTACTGAAAAAAGTAACTAAAAGTGTATAACAATTTCTTTTCGCTGAATTGACGTCGGATCATGCGCAAATTGTGGGAAGAAAAGTTAATTTTCATTAGTGTCAGTTGCGGGAGTAAATGTTAAATTTTTATTGGTGTAAATTGTGAGAATGAGTGTTATCTTTTATTAGTGTAAATTGTAGGAATGAATGTTAATATTACTGAAAAAAAGTAACTAAAAGTGCACAACAATTTGTTTTCGCTGAATTGACGTGGAACCATGCGCAAATTGTGGGAATGAATGTTAATTTTTATCAGTGTAAGTTGCGGGGATGAGAATTAATTTTCATTGGCGTAAATTGTGGGAATGAGTGTTATCTTTTATTAGTGTAAATTGTGGGAATGAGTGTTAATATTACTGAAAGATGTAACTAAAAGTGCATAACAATCTGTTTTCGCTGAATTGACGTGGAATCATGCGCAAATTGTGGCAATGAATCTTCATTTTGATTTGTGTAGGTTGCGGGAAGAAAAGTAAATTTTTGTTAGTGTAAATTGTGGGAATGAGTGTTATCTTTTATTAGTGTAAATTGTGGGAATGAATGTTAATATTACTGAAAAAAAGTAACTAAAAATGCACAACAATTTGTTTTCGCTGAATTTACGTGGAATCATGCGCAAAATGTGGGAATAAATGTTAATTTTGATTAGTGTAAGTTGCGGAAATAAAAGGTAATTTTCATTGGTGTAAATTGTGGGAATGAGTGTTATCTATTATTAGTGTAAATTGTGGGAATTAATGTTAATATGAATGAAAAAGGTAACTAAAGGTGCATAACAATTTGCTTTCGCTCAATTGAAGCGGAATCATGCGCAAATTGTGGGAATGAATGTCAATTTCGATTAATGTAAGTTGCGGGAATAAAAGTTAATTTTTTTTGGTGTAAATTGTGGGAATGAGTGTTATCTTTTATTACTGTAAATTGTGGGAATGAGTGTTATCTTTTATTCGTGGCAATTGTGGGAATGAATGTTAATATTACTGAAAAAAGTAACTAAAATTGTATAACAAATTGTTTTCGCAGAATTGAAGTGGAATCATGCGCCAATTGTGGGAATGAATCTTAATTTTGATTTGTGTGAGTTTCAGGAATAAAAGTTAATTTTTATTGGTGTAAATTGTGGGAATGAGTGTCATCTTTTATTAGTGTTAATTGTGGGAATTAATATTAATATTACTGAAAAAAGTAACTAAAAGTGTATAACAGTTTGCTTTCGCTGAATCGACGTGGAACCATGCGCAATTTGTGGGAATGAATGTTAATTTCGATTAGTCTAAGTTGCGGGAATAAAATTTATTTTTTTTTGGTGTAAATTGTGGGAATGAGTGTTATTTTTTATTAGTGTAAATTGTGGGAATCAAGGTTAATATTACTGCAAAAAGTAACTAAAAGTGTATAACAATTTCTTTTCGCTGAATTGACGTGGAATCATGCGCAAATTGTTGGAATGAATCTTAATTTTGATTTGTGTGAGTTTCGGGAAGAAAAGTTAATTTTTTTGGTGTAAATTGTGGGAATGAGTGTTATCTTTTATTAGTGTAAATTGTGGGAATCAATATTAATATTACTGAAAAAAAGTAACTAAAAATGCACAACAATTTGTTTTCGCTGAATTGACGTGGAATCATGCGCAAAATGTGGGAATAAATGTTAATTTTGATTAGTGTAAGTTGCGGAAATAAAAGGTAATTTTCATTGGTGTAAATTGTGGGAATGAGTGTTATCTTTTATTAGTGTAAATTGTGGGAATGAATGTTAATATGAATGAAAAAGGTAACTAAAGGTGCATAACAATTTGCTTTCGCTGAATTGAAGCGGAATCATGCGCAAATTGTGGGAATGAATGTCAATTTTGATTAATGTAAGTTGCGGGAATAAAAGTTATTTTTTTTGGTGTAAATTGTGGGAATGAGTGTTATCTTTTATTACTGTAAATTTTGGGAATGAGTGTTAATATTACTGAAAAAAGTAACTAAAAGTGTATAACAAATTGTTTTCGCAGAATTGACGTGGAATCATGCGCCAATTGTGGGAATGAATCTTAATTTTGATTTGTGTGAGTTTCGGGAATAAAAGTTAATTTTTTTGGTGCAAATTGTGGGAATGAGTGTTATCTTTTATTAGTGTAAATTGTGGGAATGAATGTTAATATGACTGAAAAAGTAACTAAAGGTGCATAACAATTTGCTTTCGCTAAATTGACGTGGAATCATGCGCAAATTGTGGCAATGAATCTTCATTTTTATTTGTGTAGGTTGCGGGAAGAAAAGTAAATTTTTGTTGGTGTAAATTGTGGGAATGAGTGTTATCTTTTATTAGTGGAAATTGTGGGAATGAATGTTAATATTACTGAAAAAAGTAACTAAAAGTGTATAACAAATTGTTTTCGCAGAATTGACGTGGAATGATGCGCCAATTGTGGGAATGAATCTTAATTTTGATTTGTGTGAGTTTCGGGAATAAAAATTAATTTGTTTGGTGTAAATTGTGGGAATGAGTGTTATCTTTTATTAGTGTAAATTGTGGGAATCAATATTAATATTACTGAAAAAAGTAACTAAAAGTGTATAACAATTTGCTTTCGCTGAATCGACGTGGAACCATGCGCAATTTGTGGGAATAAATGTTAATTTCGATTAGTGTAAGTTGCGGGAATAAAAGTTAATTTTTTTTGGTGTAAATTGTGGGAATGAGTGTTATCTTTTATTAGTGTAAATTGTGGGAATCAAGGTTAATATTACTGAAAAAAGTAACTAAAAGTGTATAACAATTTCTTTTCGCTGAATTGACGTCGGATCATGCGCAAATTGTGGGAAGAAAAGTTAATTTTCATTAGTGTCGGTTGCGGGAGTAAATGTTAAATTTTTATTGGTGTAAATTGTGAGAATGAGTGTTATCTTTTATTAGTGTAAATTGTAGGAATGAATGTTAATATTACTGAAAAAAAGTAACTAAAAGTGCACAACAATTTGTTTTCGCTGAATTGACGTGGAACCATGCGCAAATTGTGGGAATGAATGTTAATTTTTATCAGTGTAAGTTGCGGGGATGAGAATTAATTTTCATTGGCGTAAATTGTGGGAATGAGTGTTATCTTTTATTAGTGTAAATTGTGGGAATGAGTGTTAATATTACTGAAAGATGTAACTAAAAGTGCATAACAATCTGTTTTCGCTGAATTGACGTGGAATCATGCGCAAATTGTGGCAATGAATCTTCATTTTGATTTGTGTAGGTTGCGGGAAGAAAAGTAAATTTTTGTTAGTGTAAATTGTGGGAATGAGTGTTATCTTTTATTAGTGTAAATTGTGGGAATGAATGTTAATATTACTGAAAAAAAGTAACTAAAAATGCACAACAATTTGTTTTCGCTGAATTTACGTGGAATCATGCGCAAAATGTGGGAATAAATGTTAATTTTGATTAGTGTAAGTTGCGGAAATAAAAGGTAATTTTCATTGGTGTAAATTGTGGGAATGAGTGTTATCTATTATTAGTGTAAATTGTGGGAATTAATGTTAATATGAATGAAAAAGGTAACTAAAGGTGCATAACAATTTGCTTTCGCTCAATTGAAGCGGAATCATGCGCAAATTGTGGGAATGAATGTCAATTTCGATTAATGTAAGTTGCGGGAATAAAAGTTACTTTTTTTTGGTGTAAATTGTGGGAATGAGTGTTATCTTTTATTACTGTAAATTGTGGGAATGAGTGTTATCTTTTATTCGTGGCAATTGTGGGAATGAATGTTAATATTACTGAAAAAAGTAACTAAAATTGTATAACAAATTGTTTTCGCAGAATTGAAGTGGAATCATGCGCCAATTGTGGGAATGAATCTTAATTTTGATTTGTGTGAGTTTCAGGAATAAAAGTTAATTTTTATTGGTGTAAATTGTGGGAATGAGTGTCATCTTTTATTAGTGTTAATTGTGGGAATTAATATTAATATTACTGAAAAAAGTAACTAAAAGTGTATAACAATTTGCTTTCGCTGAATCGACGTGGAACCATGCGCAATTTGTGGGAATGAATGTTAATTTCGATTAGTCTAAGTTGCGGGAATAAAATTTATTTTTTTTTGGTGTAAATTGTGGGAATGAGTGTTATTTTTTATTAGTGTAAATTGTGGGAATCAAGGTTAATATTACTGCAAAAAGTAACTAAAAGTGTATAACAATTTCTTTTCGCTGAATTGACGTGGAATCATGCGCAAATTGTTGGAATGAATCTTAATTTTGATTTGTGTGAGTTTCGGGAAGAAAAGTTAATTTTTTTGGTGTAAATTGTGGGAATGAGTGTTATCTTTTATTAGTGTAAATTGTGGGAATCAATA
Organism: Sanderia malayensis; assembly: GCA_013076295.1. Lineage (NCBI taxonomy): Eukaryota > Metazoa > Cnidaria > Scyphozoa > Semaeostomeae > Pelagiidae > Sanderia > Sanderia malayensis. The sequence continues at coordinate 27,070 of RQOL01000741.1, read as the reverse complement.
TTAATATTACTGAAAAAAAGTAACTAAAAATGCACAACAATTTGTTTTCGCTGAATTGACGTGGAATCATGCGCAAAATGTGGGAATAAATGTTAATTTTGATTAGTGTAAGTTGCGGAAATAAAAGGTAATTTTCATTGGTGTAAATTGTGGGAATGAGTGTTATCTTTTATTAGTGTAAATTGTGGGAATGAATGTTAATATGAATGAAAAAGGTAACTAAAGGTGCATAACAATTTGCTTTCGCTGAATTGAAGCGGAATCATGCGCAAATTGTGGGAATGAATGTCAATTTTGATTAATGTAAGTTGCGGGAATAAAAGTTATTTTTTTTGGTGTAAATTGTGGGAATGAGTGTTATCTTTTATTACTGTAAATTTTGGGAATGAGTGTTAATATTACTGAAAAAAGTAACTAAAAGTGTATAACAAATTGTTTTCGCAGAATTGACGTGGAATCATGCGCCAATTGTGGGAATGAATCTTAATTTTGATTTGTGTGAGTTTCGGGAATAAAAGTTAATTTTTTTGGTGCAAATTGTGGGAATGAGTGTTATCTTTTATTAGTGTAAATTGTGGGAATGAATGTTAATATGACTGAAAAAGTAACTAAAGGTGCATAACAATTTGCTTTCGCTAAATTGACGTGGAATCATGCGCAAATTGTGGCAATGAATCTTCATTTTTATTTGTGTAGGTTGCGGGAAGAAAAGTAAATTTTTGTTGGTGTAAATTGTGGGAATGAGTGTTATCTTTTATTAGTGGAAATTGTGGGAATGAATGTTAATATTACTGAAAAAAGTAACTAAAAGTGTATAACAAATTGTTTTCGCAGAATTGACGTGGAATGATGCGCCAATTGTGGGAATGAATCTTAATTTTGATTTGTGTGAGTTTCGGGAATAAAAATTAATTTGTTTGGTGTAAATTGTGGGAATGAGTGTTATCTTTTATTAGTGTAAATTGTGGGAATCAATATTAATATTACTGAAAAAAGTAACTAAAAGTGTATAACAATTTGCTTTCGCTGAATCGACGTGGAACCATGCGCAATTTGTTGGAATAAATGTTAATTTCGATTAGTGTAAGTTGCGGGAATAAAAGTTAATTTTTTTTGGTGTAAATTGTGGGAATGAGTGTTATCTTTTATTAGTGTAAATTGTGGGAATCAAGGTTAATATTACTGAAAAAAGTAACTAAAAGTGTATAACAATTTCTTTTCGCTGAATTGACGTCGGATCATGCGCAAATTGTGGGAAGAAAAGTTAATTTTCATTAGTGTCGGTTGCGGGAGTAAATGTTAAATTTTTATTGGTGTAAATTGTGAGAATGAGTGTTATCTTTTATTAGTGTAAATTGTAGGAATGAATGTTAATATTACTGAAAAAAAGTAACTAAAAGTGCACAACAATTTGTTTTCGCTGAATTGACGTGGAACCATGCGCAAATTGTGGGAATGAATGTTAATTTTTATCAGTGTAAGTTGCGGGGATGAGAATTAATTTTCATTGGTGTAAATTGTGGGAATGAGTGTTATCTTTTATTAGTGTAAATTGTGGGAATGAGTGTTAATATTACTGAAAGATGTAACTAAAAGTGCATAACAATGTGTTTTCGCTGAATTGACGTGGAATCATGCGCAAATTGTGGCAATGAATCTTCATTTTGATTTGTGTAGGTTGCGGGAAGAAAAGTAAATTTTTGTTAGTGTAAATTGTGGGAATGAGTGTTATCTTTTATTAGTGTAAATTGTGGGAATGAATGTTAATATTACTGAAAAAAAGTAACTAAAAATGCACAACAATTTGTTTTCGCTGAATTGACGTGGAATCATGCGCAAAATGTGGGAATAAATGTTAATTTTGATTAGTGTAAGTTGCGGAAATAAAAGGTAATTTTCATTGGTGTAAATTGTGGGAATGAGTGTTATCTATTATTAGTGTAAATTGTGGGAATTAATGTTAATATGAATGAAAAAGGTAACTAAAGGTGCATAACAATTTGCTTTCGCTCAATTGAAGCGGAATCATGCGCAAATTGTGGGAATGAATGTCAATTTTGATTAATGTAAGTTGCGGGAATAAAAGTTAATTTTTTTTGGTGTAAATTGTGGGAATGAGTGTTATCTTTTATTACTGTAAATTGTGGGAATGAGTGTTATCTTTTATTCGTGGCAATTGTGGGAATGAATGTTAATATTACTGAAAAAAGTAACTAAAATTGTATAACAAATTGTTTTCGCAGAATTGACGTGGAATCATGCGCCAATTGTGGGAATGAATCTTAATTTTGATTTGTGTGAGTTTCAGGAATAAAAGTTAATTTTTATTGGTGTAAATTGTGGGAATGAGTGTTATCTTTTATTAGTGTTAATTGTGGGAATCAATATTAATATTACTGAAAAAAGTAACTAAAAGTGTATAACAATTTGCTTTCGCTGAATCGACGTGGAATCATGCGCAATTTGTGGGAATGAATGTTAATTTCGATTAGTCTAAGTTGCGGGAATAAAAGTTAATTTTTTTTTGTGTAAATTGTGGGAATGAGTGTTATTTTTTATTAGTGTAAATTGTGGGAATCAAGGTTAATATTACTGCAAAAAGTAACTAAAAGTGTATAACAATTTCTTTTCGCTGAATTGACGTCGGATCATGCGCAAATTGTGGGAAGAGAAGTTAATTTTGATTAGTGTCAGTTGCGGGAGTAAATGTTAAATTTTTATTGGTGTAAATTGTGAGAATGAGTGTTATCTTTTAATAGGTGTTAAATGCAATTTAACAACAATTAATGTGCGATAGAAATTGCCACTGCGAAATATGGTGTATGTCCATCAACATGATCTCACAAGGGTGTGGTTAAGCAATCCTAACAAAATATGTTGACGTCGGTAATCTCTTGGCAATTTATTCAAGGCATGTTCGTGCCAAGTTCAGATGCAACAATCATTCTAAGGCCTAGCGCAAAGAACAAGGATCGACTTCTTTGCTATCCACGCTTGTCTTTGCGTTTGTTACACTGGATTTAACGTTGGTTCACTGCACTGAAGAAAGATCAGATAAGCCATGGAATTATTTGGCTTGACAGGATTGCGCATAAGACAATACAAGGGAGAAAGGAGAATCGATTTGGTGAGATTGTTCCTTATCACATTTCTTTCGATATTGATTTTATACCAAACTTTCGTTATTTTATCAGTCTTCGGACAGACTGCATTGTGTATTGAGGGGTTACCTTGTTACTACAGGGCTGTTCCGGGTTATATCTCTTCCAGTATTTCATTTTGCACCAAACTTTTGTTATTGTAAACAATCCTCAAGCTGAGTTCAAATATATGGGGAGGGGTCACCTTGGTATTGCAGGCCTGAGAGCCACAGTCTTTTCGATTCATTCGGCCAAGATTTTGCACCAGCTCGTGAAGCCGTGTGTCCCCCGTCAAATTGAGCGTACGCAATGGCATCCCCAGAGGCTGATGCTTCGACTATTTTAAATTTGTTTTGGTAATTTAACTGCCTGTCTGTCGCTTGCCCTTCTCTGTTGTCATTTGGTTTTCGTAACATATATTGTTTGTTACAAAAATTACCCCTTCGAAGTAAATTGCTACAACTTCTTGACAAAGTTGATTTGATTCATATATTGTAAAGGAAGGTTGGAGGATTGCTGCTATTTAACTATCCATAAGTGCTATGATATCTGAAGCTTGGAGCACGAGCACGGTCACGGTCACGGCCATTTTCCCCAAATCTAGCTTGTCAAATCTGAATTCATCATGTGGGGCGAAGGGTGGAATGCACGCCATGCTTTCTGTTGAGGAATCCTGCCCACGCTGTGACTAACGGCTTTCATAGGATAAATAATTGTTTTTGATGCCTTCTGTCTCGAATATTCTACACCCGGGGATTGCCCGCCACCGCGAAGTGTCATCATCTGCGGGGTGGCTGTCACTTTTCAGCAACAGTTTATTGGCGGTCTTAATTAACAAAGAAACTTATCTTTGCAATATCAACAACAGTTCTTGGACTTTCGGACTTTCCATGCTAAAATGGCACTAGAATGTTTACTTATGGTTTCCCTAACATCCCGGATGCGGGTTCATTGTCATGGAATATCGCATTTGTCTTAGTTCCTCTTATTTATGTTTCACTCGTTTTGTTAGTTGATATATTCGACACCGGCACGAGTGGTAAATATTTTGAGCTGCTATTTCTGGACCCGCAAATCGTTCGGCTCATTGTCATGTCAAAGTATCATGCGCACAGGACATGCCTCCGTTTTCATAAGGACGTAGTGAGCGTCCTGTCCTTGACCATCCGGTTGGGTTCAGGCGTTTTAGTAATCTGCACCCAGGGTTGCCAATATAGATTTTCAAACCCAATGCTAACAATCCGGCTTTTGTGAATTTATTGGTTTCGCCAATATCTCTCTGGGTGTCGCAACTTGATATACTCCCAAAGATGTTACGTGAACATAACTCACAATCACATTGTGCCATTACCTACATGCGCACAACAACATGCGTCGTCGTGGCGGCTTTAATGCCAATAGTATTAAATGTTGCGAGAGAAGCGATCAAACATAAGGAATATATTTCAATGTATCACTCTAATCAAAACGTAAAACAGCAACTAAGAATGAAGATCATACGACGTGAGTCAGTTAGTCTAACGGTCAATCACAAGATACAAAAGGTCAATCAGGATTACAACTACGAGTCATAATAATAATCATAGATTCTTAATAAATAGGCGTCCTCTTGGCGACTTTAATTCCAAAAAATACGTTGTTGTTGGCGGCTTTAATACCAACAGGCGTCCTCGTGGCGATTTTAATACCAAAATATGTTCTCGTTGACGGCTTTAACGCCATCTATGTACATTTTTCTATTTTGTCCGTCAAGCTTCACATGGTTCTTTTATACTTATTTTAATTGTTTCAATAAATTTTGTGTTCCTGATTAGCTTCGCTGTATTATGTTTTATGTTATGTATTATGCTATCTCCAAGAGGTGCGGTAGTCCGCGTGGCTGTTTCGTCTTTCCTCGCACTGTGCTTCTCTGAAGGTATAATGGTTCTGTATTTGCATTGCCACTAGGCTTTGTTTTGGCTGTATTCATGGCCTGCATGTGATATAATAAATGATTCCCACAGAAGTCAGTCAAGCGCCGTGGTGGCCAGTCCCCACGTGACTCGTACTATCTGGGGCTCTGCGTTTTGTCAACCATATTCTGTATAGCATATAATGGTGATGTATTTGCATTGCCACTAGGCTTTGTTTTGGCTGTATTCATGGCCTGCATGTGATATGGTAAGTGATGCCCTCAGAAGTCAGTCAAGCGCCGTGGTGGCCAGTCCCCACGTGACTCGTACTATCTGGGGCTCTGCGTTTTGTCAACCATATTCTGTATGACATATAATGGTGATGTATTTGCATTGCCACTAGGCTTTGTTTTGGCTGTATTCATGGCCTGCATATGATATAGTAAATGATGCCCTCAGAAGTCAGTCAAGCGCCGTGGTGGCCAGTCCCCACGTGACTCGTACTATCTGGGGCTCTGCGTTTTGTCAACCATATTCTGTATAGCATATAATGGTGATGTATTTGCATTGCCACTAGGCTTTGTTTTGGCTGTATTCATGGCCTGCATGTGATATAGTAAGTGATGCCCTCAGAAGTCAGTCAAGCGCCGTGGTGGCCAGTCCCCACGTGACTCGTACTATCTGGGGCTCTGCGTTTTGCCAACCATATTCTGTCTCCATTGGTGGCTTAATAATAAAAGAAATGCGTCGCGTTGGCGGCTTAATACCAACTTGCAAAATATGCCACTCTTTGGGTTCGTCTGGCCTTATGCCTGCGGCCTTTTTGGCTTTTAGTTTCCTTAGGAGGCCACCGTCGACTCGCTGAAGTCGGCAGCGGGTGACCTCCATTATGATTTTATGATTTCGCAGTTATGTTTATGCATTTTGTTCCTGATTTGCCATTTTGTTAAGCCTTTTTGTTTGGTGGGCGAGGAGAAGTCACTTCCACCTGCTCCCCAGAATAGGTAGTTTTGAAACAGTTCTGACAGAAAGAAACTAATTATACTCACGATAGTAATAATAATAATAATAATAATAATAATAATAATAATAATAATAATAGTAATAATAATAATAATACTACTAATACGTTCGGTGGGGTCACACTTCGTGTTCTGTGGGCCGAAATTTGCACAGCAAATCGGTATCACCGACCGTAAAAGCTAATTCCTACTCAAGCAATCAGGGCCGGTATGCTTAACGCCCAATTTCTTGAGATAACATTAAATAGGTGTTAAATGCAATTTAACAACAATTAATGTGCGATAGAAATTGCCACTGCGAAATATGGTGTATGTCCATCAACATGATCTCACAAGGGTGTGGTTAAGCAATCCTAACAAAATATGTTGACGTCGGTAATCTCTTGGCAATTTATTCAAGGCATGTTCGTGCCAAGTTCAGATGCAACAATCATTCTAAGGCCTAGCGCATAGAACAAGGATTGACTTCTCCCACCCACCCTGTCCTCTTTTATTGTTTGTTTGAGTTTATATTATGATTTCTCGTCATTAGTCTGCAGTTTAACCAGTCCGGTTATTACAGCCAGGTGTATCGGCCGAAATTTGCACAGCAAATCAGTATCACCGACCGTAAAAGCTTATTCCTACTCAAGCAATCAGGGCCGGTATGCTTAACGCCCAATTTCTTGAGATAACATTAATTAGTGTAAATTGTGGGAATGAATGTTAATATGACTGAAAAAGTAGCTAAAGGTGCATAACAATTTGCTTTGGCTGAATTGACGTGGAATCATGCGCAAATTGTGGCAATGAATCTTCATTTTGATTTGTGTAGGTTGCGGGAAGAAAAGTAAATTTTTGTTGGTGTAAATTGTGGGAATGAGTGTTATCTTTAATTCGTGGAAATTGTGGGAATGAATGTTAATATTACTGCAAAAAAGTAACTAAAAGTGTATAACAATTTGCTTTCGCTGAATCGACGTGGAACCATGCGCAATTTGTGGGAATGAATGTTAATTTCGATTAGTGTAATTTGCGGGAATAAAAGTTAATTTTTTTTGGTGTAAATTGTGGGAATGAGTGTTATCCTTTATTAGTGTAAATTGTGGGAATCAGGTTAATATTACTGAAAAAAGTAACTAAAAGTGTATAACAATTTCTTTTCGCTGAATTGACGTCGGATCATGCGCAAATTGTGGGAAGAAAAGTTAATTTTGATTAGTGTCAGTTGCGGGAGTAAATGTTAAATTTTTATTGGTGTAAATTGTGAGAATGAGTGTTATCTTTTATTAGTGTAAATTGTGGGAATGAATGTTAATATGACTGAAAAAGTAACTAAAGGTGCATAACAATTTGCTTTCGCTGAATTGACGTGGAATCATGCGCAAATTGTGGGAATGAATGTCAATTTTGATTAGTGTAAGTTGCGGGAATAAATGTTAAATTTTTATTGGTGTAAATTGTGGGAATGAGTGTTATCTTTTATTAGTGTAAATTGTAGGAATGAATGTTAATATTACTGAAAAAAAGTAACTAAAAGTGCACAACAATTTGTTTTCGCTGAATTGACGTGGAACCATGCGCAAATTGTGGGAATGAATGTTAATTTTTATCACTGTAAGTTGCGGGGATGAAAATTAATTTTCATTGGTGTAAATTGTGGGAATGAGTGTTATCTTTTATTAGTGTAAATTGTGGGAATGATTGTTAATATGACTGAAAAAGTAACTAAAGGTGCATAACAATTTGCTTTCGCTGAATTGACGTGGAATCATGCGCAAATTGTGGGAATGAATGTCAATTTTGATTAGTGTAAGTTGCGGGAATAAATGTTAAATTTTTATTGGTGTAAATTGTGGGAATGAGTGTTATCTTTTATTAGTGTAAATTGTAGGAATGAATGTTAATATTACTGAAAAAAAGTAACTAAAAGTGCACAACAATTTGTTTTCGCTGAATTGACGTGGAACCATGCGCAAATTGTCGGAATGAATGTTAATTTTTATCACTGTAAGTTACGGGGATGAGAATTAATTTTCATTGGTGTAAATTGTGGGAATGAGTGTTATCTTTTATTAGTGTAAATTGTGGCAATGAGTGTTAATATTACTGAAAGATGTAACTAAAAGTGCATAACAATGTGTTTTCGCTGAATTGACGTGGAATCATGCGCAAATTGTGGCAATGAATCTTCATTTTGATTTGTGTTGGTTGCGGGAAGAAAAGTAAATTTTTGTTAGTTTAAATTGTGGGAATGAGTGTTATCTTTTATTAGTGTAAATTGTAGGAATGAATGTTAATATTACTGAAAAGAAGTAACTAAAAATGCACAAAAATCTGTTTTCGCTGAATTGACGTGGAATCATGCGCAAAATGTGGGAATAAATGTTAATTTTGATTAGTGTAAGTTGCGGAAATAAAAGGTAATTTTCATTGGTGTAAATTGTGGGAATGAGTGTTATCTTTTATTAGTGTAAATTGTTGGAAACAAGGTTAATATTACTGAAAAAAGTAACTAAAAGTGTATAACAATTTCTTTTCGCTGAATTGACGTCGGATCATGCGCAAATTTTGGGAAGAAAAGTTTATTTTGATTAGTGTGAGTTGCGGGAGTAAATGTTAAATTTTTATTGGTGTAAGTTGTGAGAATGAGTGTTATCTTTTATTAGTGTAAATTGTAGGAATGAATGTTAATATTACTGAAAAAAAGTAACTAAAAATGCACAACAATTTGTTTTCGCTGAATTGACGTGGAATCATGCGCAAATTGTGGCAATGAATCTTCATTTTGATTTGTGTAGGTTGCGGGAAGAAAAGTAAATTTTTGTTAGTGTAAATTGTGGGAATGAGTGTTATCTTTTATTAGTGTAAATTGTAGGAATGAATGTTAATATTACTGAAAAAAAGTAACTAAAAATGCACAACAATTTGTTTTCGCTGAATTGACGTGGAATCATGCGCAAAATGTGGGAATAAATGTTAATTTTGATTAGTGTAAGTTGCGGAAATAAAAGGTAATTTTCATTGGTGTAAATTGTGGGAATGAGTGTTATCTATTATTAGTGTAAATTGTGGGAATTAATGTTAATATGAATGAAAAAGGTAACTAAAGGTGCATAACAATTTGCTTTCGCTCAATTGAAGCGGAATCATGCGCAAATTGTGGCAGTGAATCTTCATTTTGATTTGTGTAGGTTGCGGGAAGAAAAGTAAATTTTTGTTGGTGTAAATTGTGGGACTGAGTGTTATCTTTTATTCGTCGAAATTGTGGGAATGAGTGTTATCTTTTATTCGTGGAAATTGTGGGAATGAATGTTAATATTACTGAAAAAAGTAACTAAAAGTGCACAACAATTTGTTTTCGCTGAATTGACGTGGAACCATGCGCAAATTGTGGGAATGAATGTTAATTTTTATCACTGTAAGTTGCGGGGATGAGAATTAATTTTCATTGGTGTAAATTGTGGGAATGAGTGTTATCTTTTATTAGTGTAAATTGTGGCAATGAGTGTTAATATTACTGAAAGATGTAACTAAAAGTGCATAACAATGTGTTTTCGCTGAAATGACGTGGAATCATGCGCAAATTGTGGCAATGAATCTTCATTTTGATTTGTGTAGGTTGCGGGAAGAAAAGTAAATTTTTGTTAGTGTAAATTGTGGGAATGAGTGTTATCTTTTATTAGTGTAAATTGTAGGAATGAATGTTAATATTACTGAAAAAAAGTAACTAAAAATGCACAACAATTTGTTTTCGCTGAATTGACGTGGAATCATGCGCAAAATGTGGGAATAAATGTTAATTTTGATTAGTGTAAGTTGCGGAAATAAAAGGTAATTTTCATTGGTGTAAATTGTGGGAATGAGTGTTATCTTTTATTAGTGTAAATTGTGGGAATGAATGTTAATATGAATGAAAAAGGTAACTAAAGGTGCATAACAATTTGCTTTCGCTGAATTGAAGCGGAATCATGCGCAAATTGTGGGAATGAATGTCAATTTTGATTAATGTAAGTTGCGGGAATAAAAGTTAATTTTTTTTGCTGTAAATTGTGGGAATGAGTGTTATCTTTTATTACTGTAAATTGTGGGAATGAGTGTTATCTTTTATTCGTGGAAATTGTGGGAATGAATGTTAATATTACTGAAAAAAGTAACTAAAAGTGTATAACAATTTGCTTTCGCTGAATCGACGTGGAACCATGCGCAATTTGTAGGAATGAATGTTAATGTCGATTAGTGTAAGTTGCGGGAATAAAAGTTAATTTTTTTGGTGTAAATTGTGGGAATGAGTGTTATCTTTTATTAGTGTAAATTGTGGGAATCAAGGTTAATATTACTGAAAAAAGTAACTAAAAGTGTATAACAATTTCTTTTTGCTGAATTGACGTCGGATCATGCGCGAATTGTGGGAAGAAAAGTTAATTTTCATTAGTGTCAGTTGCGGGAGTAAATGTTAAATTTTTATTGGTGTAAATTGTGAGAATGAGTGTTATCTTTTATTAGTGTAAATTGTGGGAATGAATGCTAATATGACTGAAAAAGTAACTAAAGGTGCATAACAATTTGCTTTCACTGAATTGACGTGGAATCATGCGGAAATTGTGGCAATGAATCTTCATTTTGATTTGTGTAGGTTGCGGGAAGAAAAGTAAATTTTTGTTGGTGTAAATTGTGGGAATGAGTGTTATCTTTTATTAGTGTAAATTGTGGCAATGAGTGTTACTATTACTGAAAGATGTAACTAAAAGTGCATACCAATGTGTTTTCGCTGAATTGACGTGGAATCATGCGCAAATTGTGGGAATGAATGTCAATTTTGATCAATGTAAGTTGCGGGAATAAAAGTTAATTTTTTTTGGTGTAAATTGTGGGAATGAGTGTTATCTTTTATTACTGTAAATTGTGGGAATGAGTGTTATCTTTTATTCGTGGAAATTGTGGGAATGAATGTTAATATTACTGAAAAAAGTAACTGAAAGTGTATAACAAATTGTTTTCGCAGAATTGACGTGGAATCATGCGCCAATTGTTGGAATGAATCTTAATTTTGATTTGTGTGAGTTTCGGGAATAAAAGTTAATTTTTTTGGTGTAAATTGTGGGAATGAGTGTTATCTTTTATTAGTGTAAATTGTAGGAATCAATATTAATATTACTGAAAAAAGTAACTGAAAGTGTATAACAATTTGCTTTCGCAGAATTGACGTGGAATCATGCGCCAATTGTTGGAATGAATCTTAATTTTGATTTGTGTGAGTTTCGGGAATAAAAGTTAATTTTTTTGGTGTAAATTGTGGGAATGAGTGTTATCTTTTATTAGTGTAAATTGTAGGAATCAATATTAATATTACTGAAAAAAGTAACTGAAAGTGTATAACAAATTGTTTTCGCAGAATTGACGTGGAATCATGCGCCAATTGTTGGAATGAATCTTAATTTTGATTTGTGTGAGTTTCGGGAATAAAAGTTAATTTTTTTGGTGTAAATTGTGGGAATGAGTGTTATCTTTTATTAGTGTAAATTGTAGGAATCAATATTAATATTACTGAAAAAAGTAACTGAAAGTGTATAACAATTTGCTTTCGCTGAATCGACGTGGAACCATGCGCAATTTGTGGGAATGAATGTTAATTTCGATTAGTGTAAGTTGCGGGAATAAAAGTTAATTTTTTTTGGTGTAAATTGTGGGAATGAGTGTTATCTTTTATTAGTGTAAATTGTAGGAATGAATGTTAATATTACTGAAAAAAGTAACTAAAAGTGCACAACAATTTGATTTCGCTGAATTGACGTGAAACCATGCGCAAATTGTGGGAATGAATGTTAATTTTTATCAGTGTAAGTTGCGGGGATGAGAATTAATTTTCATTGGTGTAAATTGTGGGAATGAGTGTTATCTTTTATTAGTGTAAATTGTGGCAATGAGTGTTACTATTACTGAAAGATGTAACTAAAAGTGCATACCAATGTGTTTTCGCTGAATTGACGTGGAATCATGCGCAAATTGTGGGAATAAATGTCAATTTTGATCAATGTAAGTTGCGGGAATAAAAGTTAATTTTTTTTGGTGTAAATTGTGGGAATGAGTGTTATCTTTTATTACTGTAAATTGTGGGAATGAGTGTTATCTTTTATTCGTGGAAATTGTGGGAATGAATGTTAATATTACTGAAAAAAGTAACTAAAAGTGCATAACAAATTGTTTTCGCAGAATTGACGTGGAATCATGCGCCAATTGTGGGAATGAATCTTAATTTTGATTTGTGTGAGTTTCGGGAATAAAAGTTAATTTTTTTGGTGTAAATTGTGGGAATGAGTGTTATCTTTTATTAGTGTAAATTGTGGGAATCAATATTAATATTACTGAAAAAAGTAACTAAAAGTGTATAACAATTTGCTTTCGCTGAATCGACGTGGAACCATGCGCAATTTGTGGGAATAAATGTTAATTTCGATTAGTGTAAGTTGCGGGAATAAAAGTTAATTTTTTTTTTGTGTAAATTGTGGGAATGAGTGTTATCTTTTATTAGTGTAAATTGTTGGAAACAAGGTTAATATTACTGAAAAAAGTAACTAAAAGTGTATAACAATTTCTTTTCGCTGAATTGACGTCGGATCATGCGCAAATTTTGGGAAGAAAAGTTAATTTTGATTAGTGTGAGTTGCGGGAGTAAATGTTAAATTTTTATTGGTGTAAATTGTGAGAATGAGTGTTATCTTTTATTAGTGTAAATTGTAGGAATGAATGTTAATATTACTGAAAAAAAGTAACTAAAAATGCACAACAATTTGTTTTCGCTGAATTGACGTGGAATCATGCGCAAATTGTGGCAATGAATCTTCATTTTGATTTGTGAAAGGTTGCGGGAAGAAAAGTAAATTTTTGTTAGTGTAAATTGTGGGAATGAGTGTTATCTTTTATTAGTGTAAATTGTAGGAATGAATGTTAATATTACTGAAAAAAAGTAACTAAAAATGCACAACAATTTGTTTTCGCTGAATTGACGTGGAACCATGCGCAAATTGTGGGAATGAATGTTAATTTTTATCACTGTAAGTTGCGGGGATGAGAATTAATTTTCATTGGTGTAAATTGTGGGAATGAGTGTTATCTTTTATTAGTGTAAATTGTGGCAATGAGTGTTAATATTACTGAAAGATGTAACTAAAAGTGCATAACAATGTGTTTTCGCTGAATTGACGTGGAATCATGCGCAAATTGTGGGAATGAATGTCAATTTTGATTAGTGTAAGTTGCGGGAATAAATGTTAAATTTTTATTGGTGTAAATTGTGGGAATGAGTGTTATCTTTTATTAGTGTAAATTGTAGGAATGAATGTTAATATTACTGAAAAAAGTAACTAAAAGTGCACAACATTTTGATTTCGCTGAATTGACGTGGAACCATGCGCAAATTGTGGGAATGAATGTTAATTTTTATCAGTGTAAGTTGCGGGGATGAGAATTAATTTTCATTGGTGTAAATTGTGGGAATGAGTGTTATCTTTTATTAGTGTAAATTGTGGCAATGAGTGTTAATATTACTGAAAGATGTAACTAAAAGTGCATACCAATGTGTTTTCGCTGAATTGACGTGGAATCATGCGCAAATTGTGGGAATGAATGTCAATTTTGATCAATGTAAGTTGCGGGAATAAAAGTTACTTTTTTTTGGTGTAAATTGTGGGAATGAGTGTTATCTTTTATTAGTGTAAATTGTAGGAATGAATGTTAATATTACTGAAAAAAAGTAACTAAAAATGCACAACAATTTGTTTTCGCTGAATTGACGTGGAATCATGCGCAAAATGTGGGAATAAATGTTAATTTTGATTAGTGTAAGTTGCGGAAATAAAAGGTAATTTTCATTGGTGTAAATTGTGGGAATGAGTGTTATCTTTTATTAGTGTAAATTGTGGGAATGAATGTTAATATGAATGAAAAAGGTAACTAAAGGTGCATAACAATTTGCTTTCGCTGAATTGAAGCGGAATCATGCGCAAATTGTGGGAATGAATGTCAATTTTGATTAATGTAAGTTGCGGGAATAAAAGTTAATTTTTTTTGGTGTAAATTGTGGGAATGAGTGTTATCTTTTATTACTGTAAATTGTGGGAATGAGTGTTATCTTTTATTCGTGGAAATTGTGGGAATGAATGTTAATATTACTGAAAAAAGTAACTAAAAGTGTATAACAATTTGCTTTCGCTGAATCGACGTGGAACCATGCGCAATTTGTAGGAATGAATGTTAATTTCGATTAGTGTAAGTTGCGGGAATAAAAGTTAATTTTTTTGGTGTAAATTGTGGGAATGAGTGTTATCTTTTATTAGTGTAAATTGTGGGAATCAAGGTTAATATTACTGAAAAAAGTAACTAAAAGTGTATAACAATTTCTTTTTGCTGAATTGACGTCGGATCATGCGCGAATTGTGGGAAGAAAAGTTAGTTTTCATTAGTGTCAGTTGCGGGAGTAAATGTTAAATTTTTATTGGTGTAAATTGTGAGAATGAGTGTTATCTTTTATTAGTGTAAATTGTGGGAATGAATGCTAATATGACTGAAAAAGTAACTAAAGGTGCATAACAATTTGCTTTCACTGAATTGACGTGGAATCATGCGCAAATTGTGGCAATGAATCTTCATTTTGATTTGTGTAGGTTGCGGGAAGAAAAGTAAATTTTTGTTGGTGTAAATTGTGGGACTGAGTCTTATCTTTTATTCGTGGAAATTGTGGGAATGAATGTTAATATTACTGAAAAAAGTAACTGAAAGTGTATAACAAATTGTTTTCGCAGAATTGACGTGGAATCATGCGCCAATTGTTGGAATGAATCTTAATTTTGATTTGTGTGAGTTTCGGGAATAAAAGTTAATTTTTTTGGTGTAAATTGTGGGAATGAGTGTTATCTTTTATTATTGTAATTTGTGGGGATGAATGTTAATATTACTGAAAAAAGTAACTAAAAGTGTATAACAATTTGCTTTCGCTGAATCGACGTGGAACCATGCGCAATTTGTGGGAATGAATGTTAATTTCGATTAGTGTAAGTTGCGGGAATAAAAGTTAATTTTTTTTGGTGTAAATTGTGGGAATGAGTGTTATCTTTTATTAGTGTAAATTGTGGGAATCAAGGTTAATATTACTGAAAAAAGTAACTAAAAGTTTATAACAATTTCTTTTCGCTGAATTGACGTCGGATCATGCGCAAATTGTGGGAAGAAAAGTTAATTTTGATTAGTGTCAGTTGCGGGAGTAAATGTTAAATTTTTATTGGTGTAAATTGTGAGAATGAGTGTTATCTTTTATTAGTGTAAATTGTGGGAATGAATGTTAATATGACTGAAAAAGTGACTAAAGGTGCATAACAGTTTGCTTTCGCTGAATTGACGTGGAATCATGCGCAAATTGTGGGAATGAATGTCAATTTTGATTAGTGTAAGTTGCGGGAATAAATGTTGAATTTTTATTGGTGTAAATTGTGGGAATGAGTGTTATCTTTTATTAGTGTAAATTGTAGGAATGAATGTTAATATTACTGAAAAAAGTAACTAAAAGTGCACAACAATTTGGTTTCGCTGAATTGACGTGAAACCATGCGCAAATTGTGGGAATGAATGTTAATTTTTATCAGTGTAAGTTGCGGGGATGAGAATTAATTTTCATTGGTGTAAATTGTGGGAATGAGTGTTATCTTTTATTAGTGTAAATTGTGGCAATGAGTGTTAATATTACTGAAAGATGTAACTAAAAGTGCATACCAATGTGTTTTCGCTGAATTGACGTGGAATCATGCGCAAATTGTGGGAATGAATGTCAATTTTGATCAATGTAAGTTGCGGGAATAAAAGTTAATTTTTTTTGGTGTAAATTGTGGGAATGAGTGTTATCTTTTATTACTGTAAATTGTGGGAATGAGTGTTATCTTTTATTCGTGGAAATTGTGGGAATGAATGTTAATATTACTGAAAAAAGTAACTAAAAGTGCATAACAAATTGTTTTCGCAGAATTGACGTGGAATCATGCGCCAATTGTGGGAATGAATCTTAATTTTGATTTGTGTGAGTTTCGGGAATAAAAGTTAATTTTTTTGGTGTAAATTGTGGGAATGAGTGTTATCTTTTATTAGTGTAAATTGTGGGAATCAATATTAATATTACTGAAAAAAGTAACTAAAAGTGTATAACAATTTGCTTTCGCTGAATCGACGTGGAACCATGCGCAATTTGTGGGAATCAATGTTAATTTCGATTAGTGTAAGTTGCGGAATAAAAGTTAATTTTTTTTGGTGTAAATTGTGGGAATGAGTGTTATCTTTTATTAGTGTAAATTGTGGGAATCAAGGTTAATATTACTGAAAAAAGTAACTAAAAGTGTATAACAATTTCTTTTCGCTGAATTGACGTCGGATCATGCGCAAATTGTGCGAAGAAAAGTTAATTTTGATTAGTGTCAGTTGCGGGAGTAAATGTTAAATTTTTATTGGTGTAAATTGTGAGAATGAGTGTTATCTTTTATTTGTGTAAATTGTGGGAATGAATGTTAACATGACTGAAAAAGTAACTAAAGGTGCATAACAATTTGCTTTCGCTGAATTGACGTGGAATCATGCGCAAATTGTGGCAATGAATCTTCATTTTGATTTGTGTAGGTTGCGGGAAGAAAAGTAAATTTTTGTTGGTGTAAATTGTGGGACTGAGTGTTATCTTTTATTCGTCGAAATTGTGGGAATGAGTGTTATCTTTTATTCGTGGAAATTGTGGGAATGAATGTTAATATTACTGAAAAAGTAACTAAAAGTGTATAACAATTTGCTTTCGCTGAATCGACGTGGAACCATGCGCAATTTGTGGGAATGAATGTTAATTTCGATTAGTCTAAGTTGCGGGAATAAAAGTTAATTTTTTTGGTGTAAATTGTGGGAATGAGTGTTATCTTTTATTAGTGTAAATTGTGGGAATCAAGGTTAATATTACTGAAAAAAGTAACTAAAAGTGTATAACAATTTCTTTTCGCTGAATTGACGTCGGATCATGCGCAAATTGTGGGAAGAAAAGTTAATTTTGATTAGTGTCAGTTGCGGGAGTAAATGTTAAATTTTTATTGGTGTAAATTGTGAGAATGAGTGTTATCTTTTATTAGTGTAAAATGTGGGAATGAATGTTAATATGACTGAAAAAGTAACTAAAGGTGCATAACAATTTGCTTTCGCTGAATTGACGTGGAATCATGCGCAAATTGTGGCAATGAATCTTCATTTTGATTTGTGTAGGTTGCGGGAAGAAAAGTAAATTTTTGTTGGTGTAAATTGTGGGACTGAGTGTTATCTTTTATTCGTCGAAATTGTGGGAATGAATGTTAATATTACTGAAAAAAGTAACTAAAAGTGTATAACAAATTGTTTTCGCAGAATTAACGTGGAATCATGCGCCAATTGTTGGAATGAATCTTAATTTTGATTTGTGTAGGTTGCGGGAAGAAAAGTAAATTTTTGTTGGTGTAAATTGTGGGAATGAGTGTTATCTTTTATTCGTGGAAATTGTGGGAATGAATGTTAATATTATTGAAAAAAGTAATTAAATGTGTATAACAAATTGTTTTCGCAGAATTGACGTGGAATCATGCGCCAATTGTGGGAATGAATCTTAATTTTGATTTGTGTGAGTTTCGGGAATAAAAGTTATTTTTTTTGGTGTAAATTGTGGGAATGAGTGTTATCTTTTATTAGTGTAAATTGTGGGAATCAATATTAATATTACTGAAAAAAGTAACTAAAAGTGTATAACAATTTGCTTTCGCTGAATCGACGTGGAACCATGCGCAATTTGTGGGAATAAATGTTAATTTCGATTAGTGTAAGTTGCGGGAATAAAAGTTAATTTTTTTTTGTGTCAATTGTGGGAATGAGTGTTATCTTTTATTAGTGTAAATTGTTGGAAACAAGGTTAATATTACTGAAAAAAGTAACTAAAAGTGTATAACAATTTCTTTTCGCTGAATTGACGTCGGATCATGCGCAAATTTTGGGAAGAAAAGTTAATTTTGATTAGTGTGAGTTGCGGGAGTAAATGTTAAATTTTTATTGGTGTAAATTGTGAGAATGAGTGTTATCTTTTATTAGTGTAAAATGTGGGAATGAATGTTAATATGACTGAAAAAGTAACTAAAGGTGCATAACAATTTGCTTTCGCTGAATTGACGTGGAATCATGCGCAAATTGTGGCAATGAATCTTCATTTTGATTTGTGTAGGTTGCGGGAAGAAAAGTAAATTTTTGTTGGTGTAAATTGTGGGACTGAGTGTTATCTTTTATTCGTCGAAATTGTGGGAATGAATGTTAATATTACTGAAAAAAGTAACTAAAAGTGTATAACAAATTGTTTTCGCAGAATTAACGTGGAATCATGCGCCAATTGTTGGAATGAATCTTAATTTTGATTTGTGTAGGTTGCGGGAAGAAAAGTAAATTTTTGTTGGTGTAAATTGTGGGAATGAGTGTTATCTTTTATTCGTGGAAATTGTGGGAATGAATGTTAATATTACTGAAAAAAGTAACTAAAAGTGTATAACAAATTGTTTTCGCAGAATTGACGTGGAATCATGCGCCAATTGTGGGAATGAATCTTAATTTTGATTTGTGTGAGTTTCGGGAATAAAAGTTAATTTTTTTGGTGTAAATTGTGGGAATGAGTGTTATCTTTTATTAGTGTAAATTGTGGGAATCAATATTAATATTACTGAAAAAAGTAACTAAAAGTGTATAAGAATTTGCTTTCGCTGAATCGACGTGGAACCATGCGCAATTTGTGGGAATGAATGTTAATTTCGATTAGTGTAAGTTGCGGAATAAAAGTTAATTTTTTTTGGTGTAAATTGTGGGAATGAGTGTTATCTTTTATTAGTGTAAATTGTGGGAATCCAGGTTAATATTACTGAAAAAAGTAACTAAAAGTGTATAACAATTTCTTTTCGCTGAATTGACGTCGGATCATGCGCAAATTGTGGGAAGAAAAGTTAATTTTGATTAGTGTCAGTTGCGGGAGTAAATGTTAAATTTTTATTGGTGTAAATTGTGAGAATGAGTGTTATCTTTTATTTGTGTAAATTGTGGGAATGAATGTTAATATGACTGAAAAAGTAACTAAAGGTGCATAACAATTTGCTTTCGCTGAATTGACGTGGAATCATGCGCAAATTGTGGCAATGAATCTTCATTTTGATTTGTGTAGGTTGCGGGAAGAAAAGTAAATTTTTGTTGGTGTAAATTGTGGGAATGAGTGTTATCTTTTATTCGTGGAAATTGTGGGAATGAATGTTAATATTACTGAAAAAAGTAACTAAAAGTGTATAACAAATTTTTTTCGCAGAATTGACGTGGAATCATGCGCCAATTTTGGGAATGAATCTTAATTTTGATTTGTGTGAGTTTCGGGAATAAAAGTTAATTTTTTTGGTGTAAATTGTGGGAATGAGTGTTATCTTTTATTAGTGTAAATTGTGGGAATCAATATTAATATTACTGAAAAAAGCAACTAAAAGTGTATAACAATTTGCTTTCGCTGAATCGACGTGGAACCATGCGCAATTTGTGGGAATGAATGTTAATTTCGATTAGTGTAAGTTGCGGGAATAAAAGTTATTTTTTTTTTGTGTAAATTGTGGGAATGAGTGTTATCTTTTATTAGTGTAAATTGTGGGAATCAAGGTTAATATTACTGAAAAAAGTAACTAAAAGTGTATAACAATTTCTTTTCGCTGAATTGACGTCGGATCATGCGCAAATTGTGGGAAGAAAAGTTAATTTTGATTAGTGTCAGTTGCGGGAGTAAATGTTAAATTTTTATTGGTGTAAATTGTGAATGAGTGGGATAATTAACGATAAAATGTAACACCTAAACACAAAGAGGATAACTAAATTAACACATGAAGCACGCAACGTAAATATGATTTATACTCTAATTAGCTAAAAGATATACGATAAACAAAACAAGGCTATACTAAAATCACTAGATCACAAACGAGACTGCAACACGACTGTAACCGTATTACATACCTCCCGGGGTAGGAAAGAATCGCCCTCGATTCTGAGGTACAAACAAGCGTAATGCAAAATACGAATCACCGAAGATAATAATTATTATTGAGATTTCTTATTGGAAAGAGAAGCTTCAAAAGATTTTAAGGTCTCACCACAATGTAGATTGCTGAGGGGCTCCCAAGACAGTTCGATGTTGTCGTCTGCCCATTCTACCAGATAGTATGTCTGTTTCCTACCAGACCTGTTTTTTACAATTTTCTTGTCTTGAATACTGCGAACCTCAAGCTCTGCTGGGTCAGTTTCACTTTCTTCCTCGTTCGGGTGGTTATCATTCTCTGGTTCCTCGTCTACTGTAATATCTGTACCTAAATCACCTGGAATTAAATCTGGTTGACTATCTAAAGAAACAAAAGGTTTGAAACGATTAACATGAACAATTTGCATATAATTTTTTTCTTCATTCGAATCAAGTAAATAATTAACTGGAGATTTTCTAGCAAGAACACGATACGGACCATGCCAATTGTGCGTCAGCTTTGACGAAAGACCTTTTCTATTGTTAGGCATGTATAACCAAACGCGTTGACCGATAGAGTACGAAACTTCTTTAGCATTTTTATCATAATTGGCTTTTTGTCGCTGTTGGGCAAGCTCTATATTTTCATGCGCTAGTTTGCGTGCGTCAATAAACCTGTCTACTACTACACCTCTATAATCATCATTGTTTTGATAAAACTCTTGCGCTTTGCGTAATGAAACATCTATAGGGAGACGGGGGTCTCTTCCGTAAAGCAAATAAAACGGCGTTTCTTTAATGCTGGCTTGTATCGACGTGCGATATGCAAACAAAGCGTATGGCAAGAAATGGTCCCAATCAGATTGATGTTCCGACACATACATAGAAATAATAGTAGTAAGCGAATGATTAAACCTTTCTACCAATCCATCACATTCGGGGTGATAACTAGTAGTGTTGACCTTAGATGTATTGACCAATTGACAAATTCCTTTGACGACCTTAGAAAGAAAGTTCTTTCCCCTATCAGACAAAAGTTTCCGGGGGGCGGAATGTCGACACAAGATTTCTTCTACAAATAATTTAGCAGTAGTGACAGCATCAGCGTTTTTGACAGCAAATGCTTCAGGCCATTTTGTGAAATAATCGGAAAAAACAACAACATATTTGTTTCCCTGCTCTGACGTAGGAAATGGGCCTAGAACATCAACTGCAACTCGATCGAACGGCCCTTCAACTGGTATCGGTTGTAACGGTGCCTTAGGAAGATTACGAGGTGTTTTCTTCGTCGCACAATCAACACACGAGGCACACCATTTCTGTATTTCTGTGTACATACCAGTCCAAAAATAACGTTGTTGAATTCTATGATAAGTTTTTTCGAAACCTAGGTGGCCAGAAGTAAGTTCTTCATGCATAGATAACATTATTTCGTCCTTGAAAGACCTTGGAATGACAAGTTGTTTTCGAATAAGATCTCTTGTACGTGCCCTTCCTTTTAACAAATGATACAACAACCCATCTTCAGACACATAATCGTCAGCCGTGGCCTTAGGCGGCGTGCACAAACGGAATTTTCAGGAATTTCACCTTTTTCGAAATAATTAATCAGATCCTGAAGTGCAGGGTCTTGTCTTTGCTTATTTCTAACCTCTTCTAATTGCAAACCTGGTGAATCAATTGCATTTACGAAAGGTGTGATATGGTTAGCAGGCATTCGGGAAAGAGCATCTGCATTGCCATGCGAACGGCCTGGTCTATGCTTTATAACATAAGAATAGCTTTGTAAACTTAGTGACCACCGTGATAATCGAGAATGCGGATCTCTGGCATTGTATTTTAACGGGTTGCGATCAGTAATCACATCAAATTCGTGGCCATATAAATACGGATGAAAGTATTTAATTCCCCACACTAAAGCTAAACATTCCCTCTCGATAGTGGCGTATTTTCTCTCGTGAGGCTTAAGGCTTCGGCTAGCATAGGCTATTGTCTTTTCGGTACCACCGATATTTTGAGCGAGAACGGCTCCGATACCTGTGTTACTGGCATCAGTATACAGCGAAAAACGTTCATTGAAATCAGGATATGCCAAAATCGGGTCCTTCAATAAAGAATTCCTGAGATATTCGAAAGCACACTGACAATCATTACTCCACATGAATTTAACACCTTTTTTCAAAAGATAATTTAATGGTGCGGCAATTGACGCAAAGTCCTTAATAAATCGACGATAGTACGAAACTAAAGCAACAAAACTACGTATTTCACCACAATCTTTTGGGACTGGATAGTTTTGAATAACAGAAATTTTCTCCGGATTAGGTTTTATACCATCTTTCCCTACGACATGGCCCAAATACAAGACTTCCGGCTGACAAAAATAACATTTCTTTGGTTTAAGTTTTAGACCTTCGTTTTTAAAACGTTCAAACACCAAACGGAGATTATCTAAATGTTTATCAAAGGATTTAGAATAAACTATGACGTCGTCAAGATATACCATACAAACTTGCCATTGTAGGCCACTGAATACGAGCTGCATCATCTTTTGAAAAGTATAACTAGCATTAACTAATCCCATGGGCATGACTCGAAATTCGAAATTACCTTGCCTGGTACAAAACGCAGTTTTTTCCATGTCCCGGGGGTCCATAGGAATTTGCCAATATCCAGACGCCAGATCAAGAGTTGTAAAATAGCAGGCATCACCTAAAGAATCTAATACCTCGTCTATTCTCGGCATAGGAAAAATTTGCTTCTTAGTCAAGTTATTAAGTTTACGAAAATCCACACAAAATCTCGGAGAACCATCCTTTTTGGTTACGATCACTAGGGGCTGTGACCAGGGACTCAAAGATTCTTGAATTATGCCCTTGTTTATCATTTCCTCGATATGCTCGTCTACCATATCTAATTGGCTATGAGGAATCCTGTAAAGCCTTTGGCAAAATGGGGCATTATCTCCCGTGTCTATGTTATGTGAGAAACGATTTGCTCTGCCCAAGTCTAAGTTCGAAGTTACAAAAATATTACGATACTCATTTAATAAATCAATAAGGCGAATTCTATCTTTTTCCGATAATAAACAAGAATCAAGATTAATATCATCAATCAAAGAGTTAATATTGTCATACAAAGGATCACGATGCGACTCACCGGGTGGCGTCTTGATGTCTTTTCCGTCCATGACTTCCGCCATTCCAACGCATGTTCCTGAAAAAACTTTAACTGGGCAACTATTAGCATTGACAATTTTGATAGGAATTTTCCCGTCTTTAACAAATGCAACAGTTCTAGCAGGATATAACAGAGAATCATTAGTCGATATTTCGTATTTTGGTTCGACCAGTGCTGTACCCTGTAAACCTTGCACACTCCCACACAATACGGGCATGTGATATGATGTTTAGACTCCAAAAAATCACCTGGGGCATATGATATTCCTATTAGTCTCGTTAAATTAGTGATGGAAAAGATAAGCTGGCCTCTTACCTGTCTTATTAATGAGTCATTTAATACTGGAAAATACCCAGAGCTCTTAAATTACGCTAAAGTTATTCCAATTCACAAAGCTAACTCGAAACATGAAGTTACTAATTATCGCCCAATATCGCTACTTCCAATTTTCAATAAGATATTTGAAAAACTCATGCACCAACGGGTGATGAACTTTTTAGAGCAAAATAGAATTATTTTTGCCCACCAATATGGCTTTCAGAAAAACAAATCTACTTCCATGGCAGTTTTAGATGTTTATACTAAAGTTAATACTCACCTGTCTCAGGGTAAATTAATGACTTACTGATATTTAATACTCACCTGTCTCAGGAAGTGGGCGTAAGTGCATTAGCCCTTCAACTGCCTGAGCAAAACACACCTTATGGACGGTGATTGCCCAGGAAACAATTTTCCGGCCATAGGACACGACAGTGTACCCACCAATCACCCGGACAACTACCCCCTGACCCAGTGAAGAGAGAAGAGAAGAGGAGAGAGGAGAGAAGAGAGAAAATTACGCCATCGAAGAAAGACTGGCGGGCATAAGGAAGATAAAGCCACCGCATAGCAGTGATGACACAGAGCAAGAACGGCAAAGGCATAGCGCAAGAGGTTCAAAAACACTGGACTTCTATAACTTAAGCATAACCGATAGGCATAAGCATGGCTCGAAGCCATAAGCCTAACCAATAGGCATAAGCATGGCCCGAAGGCATAACCATAGCCCAAGGGCATAAGCATAAACGATAGGCCAAAGCATGGCCCATAGGCATAACCATAGCCCGAGGGCGTAAACATAACCCATAGGCATAAGCATGGCCCGTAGGCATAACCATAGCCCAAAAGCATAAGCATAAACGATACGCCAAAGCATGGACCGTGGGCATAACCATAGCCCGAAGGCATAAGCATAACGGATAGGCATATGCATGGCCCGTAGGCATAACCATAGCCCAAAGGCATAAACATAACCGATAGGCCAAAGCATGGCCAGTAGGCATAACCATAGCCCGAAGGCATAAGAATAACGGATAGACATAACCATAGCCCGAAGGCATAAGCATAACCGATAGACATAACCATAGCCCGAAGGCATGAACATAACCGATAGACATAACCATAGCCCGAAGGCATAAGCATAACCGATAGGTATAACCATAGCCCGAAGGCATAAGCATAACTGATAGACATAACCATAGCCCAAAGGCATAAGCATAACCGATAGGCATAACCATAGCCCAAAGACATAAGCATAACCGAGAGGCATAACCATAGCCCGAAGGCATAAGCATAACCGATAGACTTAACCATAGCCCGAAGGCATAAGCATAACCGATAGGCATAACCATAGCCCGAAGGCATAAGCATAACCGATAGGCATAACCATAGCCTGAAGGCATAAGCATAACCGATAGGCATAAGCATAACCGATAGGCATAAGCATGGCCCGAAGGCATAACCATAGCCCGAAGGCATAAGCATAACTGATAGAGATAACCATAGCCCGAAGGCATAAGCATAACCAATAGACATAACCATAGCCCGAAGGCATAAGCATAACCGATAGGCATAAGCAGAACCGATGGGCATAAGCATGGCCCGAAAGCATCACCATAGCCCAAAGGCATAAGCATAACCGATAGGCATACGCATGACCTGAAGGCATAACCATAGCCCGAAGGCATAAGCATAACCGATAGGCATAACCATAGCCCGAAGGCATAAGCATAGCCGATAGGCATAACCATAGCCCAAAGGCATAAGCATAACCGATAGGCATAACCATAGCCCAAAGGTATAAGCATAACCGAGAGACATAACCATAGCCCGAAGGCATAAGCATAACTGATAGGTATAACCATAACCCGAAGGCATAAGCATAACCGATAGACATAACCATAGCCCGAAGGCATAAGCATAACCGATAGGTATAAGCATAACCGATAGGCATAAGCATGGCCCAAAGGCACCACCATTGCCTGAAGGCATAAGCATAACTGATAGGCATACGCCTGGCCCAAAGGCATAACCATAGCCCGAAGGCATAAGCATGGCCAATGGGCAGAAAACAGGCTTGGGAGCCTGAGCATGGCCTGAAGGCATAACCGTGTCCCGAAGGCGTAAGCATAGCCGATAGGCATAAGCATGGCCCGAAGGCATAAGCATAACCGATAGACATAACCATAGCCCCAAGGCATAAGCATAACCGATGGGCATAAGCATGGCCCGAAGGCATAACCATAGCCCGAAGGCATAAGCATAACCGATAGCCATACGCATGGCCCGAAGGCATAACCATAGCCCGAAGGCATAAGCATGGCCAATGGGCAGAAACCAGGCTTGGGAGCCTGAGCATGGCCTGAAGGCATAACCGTGGCCCGAAGGCGTAAGCATAGCCAATAGGCATAACCATAACCCGAAGGCATAAGCATAACCGATAGGCTTAACCATAGCCCGAAGGCATAAGCATAACTGATAGACATAACCATAGCCCGAAGGCATAAGCATAACCGATAGACATAACCATAGCCCGAAGGCATAAGTATAACCGATAAGCATAAGCATAAGCGATAGGCATAAGCATGGCCCGAAGGCATCACCATTGCCTGAAGGCATAAGCATAACTGATAGGCATACGCCTGGCCCGAAGGCATAACCATAGCCCGAAGGCATAAGCATGGCCAATGGGCAGAAACCCGGCTTTGGAGCCTGAGCATGGCCTGAAGGCATAACCGTGGCCCGAAGGCATAAGCATAGCCAATAGGCATAAGCATGACCCGAAGGCATAACCATAGCCCGAAGGCATAAGCATGGCCAATGGGCAGAAACCAGGCTTGGGAGCCTGAGCATGGCCTGAAGGCATAACCGTGGCCCGAAGGCGTAAGCATAGCCAATAGGCATAAGCATGGCCCGAAGGCATAAGCATAACCGATAGACATAACCATAGCCCGAAGGCATAAGCATAACCGATGGGCATAAGCATGGCCCGAAGGCATCACCATAGCCCAAAGGCATAAGCATAACCGATAGGCATACGCATGACCCGAAGGCATAACCATAGCCCGAAGGCATAAGCATAACCGATAGGCATAACCATAGCCCGAAAGCATAAGCATAACCGATAGGCATAACCATAGCCCAAAGGC
Organism: Sanderia malayensis; assembly: GCA_013076295.1. NCBI lineage: Eukaryota > Metazoa > Cnidaria > Scyphozoa > Semaeostomeae > Pelagiidae > Sanderia > Sanderia malayensis. Next base: position 331 of record RQOL01000741.1, on the reverse strand, counting down.
ATAAGCATAACCGATAGGCATAACCATAGCCCAAAGCTATAAGCATAACCGAGAGACATAACCATAGCCCGAAGGCATAAGCATAACTGATAGGCATATCCATAACCCGAAGGCATAAGCATAACCGATAGACATAACCATAGCCCGAAGGCATAAGCATAACCGATAGGCATAAGCATAACCGATAGGCATAAGCATGGCCCAAAGGCATCACCATTGCCTGAAGGCATAAGCATAACTGATAGGCATACGCCTGGCCCGAAGGCATAACCATAGCCCGAAGGCATAAGCATGGCCAATGGGCAGAAACCAGGCTTGGGAGCCTGAGCAT
>RQOL01000740.1:0-30137 GCA_013076295.1 Sanderia malayensis | reverse complement strand
TGTTTGTTCATGCGTAAGGCGTGGAGTTGTGTTGAAATAAGAGACCACTGGGGGTCTAACTGTTCGATTTACGTATTTTAAGGTATTTAATCGTTTAATAAGTTTATTGCGTAGTTATTAATTCACATTGTTGAGACAGAGTCTGTAAGCCTTAAGTTTACCGTTATTGTGTTAGTTTTGTTGCCACGTCCTTTCTCATAAGTAGGTGAAGGTAATTAGGGAATTTCGCCTACGTTAGTTGGTCAACGTGCGTAAATACAGTCTCCTAGAAACTATCGGACAAAGTGGTTTTTGCCCTGAAGATTCCCGACAACCTTCATAAACGTCCAACCCTTTATAATCATCATCTTCATCTAAACAGGCACTGGTGATAGAAAATACAGTAAGTGAGCGAGACATCTCCATCTAATTTAAGTAATCTCCAAGTCGAACTTTTATAGAATGACTATGGGCCCATCTACACGAGAGCAAAAAACAGGCATGCTCAAATTCTTCAAGGGATTAAGCGAATTAGCACCTGAAATGAGCATCCCTACCCGTGTAGATGGTCATTTTTGATCACTTTTTGACATGTTTAACATAAAAAAACTATCAATGCAGATTGCAGCAATCAGGCAGTTCAACAATATATAAACAATCTTGTTGTTCAAAATATTGATCTTGAGAAACTTCATATAATTCATCGCTATCTTCCACGTCATTGAATTTGTTGTTTGCAATACGTCTAAAGCCAGCCACTTTGATAGAAGAGAAGTTTCAATTTTGTTTGAACGTGTTGTTTTTTTAATGCGTTTGTGTTTGAATGAAACAAAATGAGCGCGACCATGATATATGTTTACATGTTAATTTGCTTGTTGCTGACAGGTCTTATTTGATGAGAAAAGACCCTATTGCTAAAAATTTGGAACATTTCAAGTCGGATACGCATTAATTAGATAATTGCATTACGCAACACGCTGGGTTAGACGGACTTGGTCATGTTTCAAGCTCTCGTGTAGATGGGCCCTATGTCATTTCGAAATGTTCTGTTGACATTTTCTTATGAAATAAATCTCAATAAATTTTCAAAAATCCTATATTCTAATTCTATATATCTTATATGATACTCAATCAAATTTTTCTAATTCTACATATCTTATATATTGAATTCTGTATGTTCTCGGTGTTTAAGTGTATTTCTTGTTATTTCATTCTTTGAGTTTGTTTGATGGGGCATGTATATTTTTTCATTATATGTTATTGGTTATATGTTATATGTTATTTCATTATATGTTAGCCGAGTCATTAATTCTGACTTCGTCTACCCCCTGACCACTAAATTATTGGTTTTGAACAGACATCGTTGACAGCTCGCATTGGACGGAGTGATGATACAAACAGCGAATCGGAAGTCATCAAAGCAGGCGATGTTCATATTCACAACATGCATCTGGTCTTTGGCTATCTGTAAAAGGGGGAACGGGGAATCAGGGAACGGGGAACGGGGAATAGAGAAAAGGGGGAATATGACGTCACACGGTGTCGTATGACGTCATATTCCCCCTTTTTCAAATCTGTAAAAGGGGGAATCTGTAAAAGGGGGAATCTGTAAAAGGGGGAATAGTTTGCAATTAACTCAAAAATGACGCACTATTCATGTGGCATTATAATTTATTTGTACAGTGCTTCTGTCGTATATTAAGTTATACGTTCTTATCCCTTAAACTGGAAATACACTGAAACAATAACAAAACATGTGAACTCCGAATTTTCATCATTGTCATCATTAGAGCTTAAGCACGAACTTATATGAGGTGCATTTCTAAACGGCAACACAATAACACAATAATAGCAATAACAGCAAACAAATCTATATAAAAACAATATTGAAATGTCTCTTTCGTCATGGAGTGTGAAGCAAACAAGGCAAACCTTCCAAAGGAAACCATATATACGGACAACCAGAGTGCTGACTTTTTCAATCCGAATGTTTTGACGCTGGTATCTTAGCATCTAAGTGACTTTTTCCTCACGTTACTTGCTATTTCCTTTTCTAACTGAAGCGCATACTTTTGTAATTAGCGCCCTGTTGATTCACACATGCTCATTTTATCCTCAATCATCAATCTGCCGCTTGCCAAATTTCCAAGGAAGTTTCACCCAGGTGAAGTTTCACCTCTCCTGAAGTAAAATAGCACTATACCGGTAGTGTGGCATAATTTCATATTTTTCTTATATATGAAATCTTTTTCTATGATGATAGCTTATTGCAGTAAAATTAAGAAAGAAAATTATGCCCTTTTTCATGTCCACCTTTGAGGAAAATGCCAATATTCAAAATACAAAGGATCCTACGGGTGTTGTTGAACAATATATCAAATGAGTATTGATGTGACTGGAACCAGCTATTTGACCCAGTGCGTTCTTTGATTTCATGTTTACTTTTAGAATTTCTAACTATAGAAACCATTACAAAGTGAGATGCATTTATTTCCAATACATAAGATAGACTTCTAGAATTGTTTTTGGTTAGTTGTTAGTTGTTCATCTTGTATGGTGGTTACATGTTTATGTTCACAAAACGTGCTCGCTCTGTTTGACAGCTGGACCTTTAGATCGAGTACGAAAACGAAAACGAAGACGAAATTTGATGGCGTGTGTCGTTCTGCGCGTGCTCCCTGGGAATCACCCGAAAAATTTCGTAGTCTTCGCACGGGAGACAACAAAGTTTTTGGAAAATTTCGTACTCCAGACAACGAAGTTTAAAATTGAAAATAGTAAAGCGAAAAGAGAAAATTTTGTATGGAAAAGTAGGCACGTGCATTTTTACATGCGAGAAGTGCTATTTGCCGAACTATTTCCTCATAAATCTTTTTCAAAACAAAGAGGACAGGCTTGGACTACCGTAGGAAATATTAGTTAGGCCATCTAAACAAACGAAACTTCCAGAACGAGTACGAAGTTCCTCGGTGCCCTGTGATCTCGAATTTCGTCTTCGTTTTCGTTTTCATACTCGATCTAAAGGGCCCTATTATCTTTCTGTCAGCTTTTATGTCTGACAGCCCCGGGGTTTGTTAGCCTGCTTGCAGCCTCTGAACAGTTCTAAGCCCTTCTGAACAATCTGCAATTTCAGAAAATTTTCTATTGTTTCGTGATTGTGGAACAACAATGATTAGCCAACTTTCCGACTAACTTTTGTTGCTGTTTCAGTGTATTTCCAGTTTAAGGGATAAGAACGTATAACTTAATATACGACAAAAGCACTGTACAAATAAATTATAATGCCACATGAATAGTGCGTCATTTTTGAGTTAATTGCAAACTATTCCCCTTTTTACAGATTCCCCTTTTTACAGATTCCCCCTTTTACAGATTCCCCCTTTTACAGATTCCCCTTTTTACAGATTCCCCCTTTTACAGATTCCCCCTTTTACAGATTCCCCCTTTTACAGATTCCCCCTTTTACAGATTCCCCCTTTTACAGATTTGAAAAAGGGGGAATATGACGTCATACGACACCGTGTGACGTCATATTCCCTCTTTTCTCTATTCCCCGTTCTCCGTTCCCTGATTCCCCGTTCCCCCTTTTACAGATAGCCTCTGGTCTTTCCTTCTTTACATATTAAAACTATAAAATTTACCTTGTTTACCTATTAAGACTGTAAATTTTATTTACAGTTATAATAGTTAAACGTTTCCTAACGTTTTATAAACGTTTCCGCATTTATTTAACTGGTAAATTTCAAACGGTTTTATACTTCCCCAACCGTATGAAACCGTCGTTCGCAGGTTATTCCCCAACCGTTTCCCGACCGTAAACCCCCATCCTGATAATTATTTGCAGGGATATTGGGTCCAGGTTTCCAAACATTGAAATTTTTTAGGAATGTATTGCAATAGCAGCAAGTTTAAACCAATAACTTCACTGATTGGCTGCATTGTATAGGTTTTATCTTGCGTAATATTGAAAAATAATCACGCTGAAATTTCGTTTTTGCGAGGATTTACGTTATATATTACTGTAAAGCTAAACTGCCGTTTTGTCGGAAAATTACTGTCGGAAAATAAATATGTTCTGTTTACGTTCAGTTCTAGCTAATTTCCTTATCTTACATTCATGGTCTTGAAGAAACAAAAATGCTCATTAAATTTTTGTCGCAAAATCTGAATTTCTCGTCCCCCCCCCCCTCCCCTTATAAAATTTCCTATCTATGACACTGGCAATTATGCAATTCTGTAGCACTTTCATTAGCAACAGCAGAACGTACATTTAGTATACGATGCGTCGACTAAAGAAATGGCTTTGAAAATGTGCCCCTTTTGAGCAGCTGCTCCCGCCGCCACAAAATGCTTCCGGCGCCCCTACTTCAGTAAGCTTTCTGCCTATTATTTAAAGGTTGTGCACTTTTCATGTCCTTCATCATCCAATTGAGCTTTGCACGATTACCTTATATAACATATTTAAGTTTATTAAACAACATATTGCCTTCGGGACATCTTTTATATTCACCTGCTCAGATGCTAGGGCAAATATTTGTTATGATTCATAAAGGGTCATTATGGGCCCATCTACACGAGAGCTTGAAACATGACCAAGTCCGTCTAACCCAGCGTGTTGCGTAATGCAATTATCTAATTAATGCGTATCCGACTTGAAGTGTTCCAAATTTTTAGCAACAGGGTCTCTTCTCATCAAATAAGACCTGTCAACAACAAGCAAATTAACATGTAAACATGTATATCATGGTCGCGCTCAGTTTGTTTCATTCAAATACAAACGCATTCAAAAAACAACACGTTCAAACAAAATTGAAACTTCTATCAAAATGGCTGGCTTTAGACGTATTGCAAACAACAAATAATATATATATATTCATATAATTCATAGCGATGAATTATATGAAGATTCTCAAGATCAGTATTCCGAAAAACAAGATTGTTTATATATTGTTGAACTGCTTGATTGCTGCGATCTGCATTTGATAATTTTTTATGTTAAACATGTTAGCAGCAAATGACACAAAGCTATGCATTCTGATACAACCTCTACTTTGTTCGAGAATACAAACAAGGGAGAAACATAAAATATTCCTCGTCCGATATTTTGTCTTCCTGCGCGCACCCTCGATGTTGTTGTACATCGAATAGAAGACAAAATAATTCATCATGACAGGCGAGATTAGTGAAACAATAGAAATAAGAACGTTGAGCACCTCAGTGAGGTGCTCAACTTGGCCAAGCGGCTTCTTTCATTTGTCATCAAAATCGTGCTCACAAAAAGTGATCAAAAATGACCATCTACACGGGTAGGGATGCTCATTTCAGGTGCTAATTCGCTTAATCCCTTGAAGAATTTGAGCATGCCTGTTTTTTGCTCTCGTGTAGATGGGCCCAAAAATGACCATCTACACGGGCAGCGATGCTCATTTCAGGTGCTAATTCGCTTAATCCCTTGAAGAATTTGAGCATGCCTGTTTTTTGCTCTCGTGTAGATGGGCCCTATCTTATGACATTTTGACATCGAATTGTGGATGTTTGGCATAGTTTGATTCTTTATCTTTCATGTTGTATTTTTGTCCCCTAATTCCCATGCACTGAGCATAAATGTTTGACCAGTGCGCAGTTTTTCTTTGCAGTTCTATCAATTGGAAGAAGTTTGTGAATGCTGTACTAAAGAAAGAACACTTCATTGGTTAAATGTCAAGACATCGTTTGCCATGTCTTTGATATGCTTTGAAAACTGACCCGGGGGTTCATGACTAATAACTCCAATTTTCAGTTATGCTATGACAACATGTTTATAATTATAATAATACTAACACAAGCATTATGGTGAAGTATAACAGTTATTTATAACATGTAATACTGTTACAGTCGTGTTGCAGTCTCGTTTGCGATCTAGTGATTTTAGTATAGCCTCGTTTTGTTTATCGTATATCTTTTAGCTAATTAGAGTATAAATCATATTTACGTTGCGTGCTTCATGTGTTAATTTAGTTTTCCTCTTTGTGTTTAGGTGTTACATTTTATCGTTAATTATCGTCTACCAAATGTCGCCATGACTTCATATTTGTAATATTTGTTCAATATTTGTAATATTTGCCAATTAGCATTCACCAAGTGTACCTTGACCCCTCGCATTCAGACGGTGCTTAAATAGAGGCACGCGTTAGAGTGGCAGTAGACTAAGATTGAGAGATTGAGTGTCTCGGATAGGTACACGAGGTGCTTGCGAAAGGCTTTGCTGTATCGTATACTGATTTGAATTTTGATTTATAGTTGAAAAACTATCTGTTGTGTGTTCTTTTGTGTTTTGTTCTGAAGTCCTTAGACCGCGATTACAAACATGACTTAAAATAACAAACAGAAGTAATAACCAAAAGAGCAATTTAGCATCCAAAATATCCGCCAGTGCAATTTCAGCAACCGTCATCAAAAATTTCTCCCGTACCCCCAACAAGAATCTGTCTCGGGCGCGGCTGCACGCCTTCGATGTGACTCGCTATTTATCTTTTGTTCTGACCCGGGGCCCACAAATTCTCTCCGCACCATGGTTTTCATTCTTCTTTGTTGTGACGACAATCCCCATGCCCGTTCAATAACTTAAACGCACTGGCACAGTTTTGTGTATGTTATTCTCAGTCTTAGTTAGGAAATTCAATATTGATTCCTTTTTCTTCTCCAACTTTTCTCAATTTGTATGAAATTTTCTCAAACTTTTCTCAAACTCTGGATGAAATTTTCTGGTGATATTTTGGGCAATTGCTTTCCTCTGAACAATTTGAAAATGACAAGGCGTATGTATTGCTCATAACAGCAGGTTTCACGACTAGAAATTTTAAAATGGCAACTGCTCAAAAATGACAACATAAATACAACATATTTTACAAAGGATGTCTTTTGAGTTGAATATTGAATGGTAAAAATTTGCGAACAGTTGTTCATAAGATGCCTCTCCAAAAATATTTTGTTATGTGATTTACTTTTTTCGGCCCACCCTATATTTTAGGTAGTGACAGGTAGTGATTTCCTTTATCGATGATTTGACTGCACTCAAACTCTTCTTATTTCCTTCTCTCTCTACCCCTCATTCCTTTCAGCGAGAAGCTCTTCTCATTCAATCCAATTTCAATCTACTTATTTGATTACCTATATCGAGTTAATTAGTTTTACGCTTTTCTTTATTTATGAAAAGCGGGAAAAAGAGAGCGGGACTTCATGCTTGTTTCTACAACAGTGTCCTGAAAACCGCATCCGTTAATCACTTTCGAAATTCGTGTCAGATTGCCATATACAGAGTCCAGAAAAATGTCAAACCTTCCTCTGGCTGCCAATTCTGTAAATTGGACCTTCCTCATTTTATAGAAGTAAATGGGGCTTTTTAAACTCCATTGCAAAATTCAAGATATTCTATTGCTATGAGAGTCAAATGTAATTGAATGTTTTGAGGAAATTATAAAATCCATATGTTTACATAATTGAGTAACATATATAACACAAAGTTTGCTGTTTAGCTTTTTACAGAATGGTAATAAATTTTATAGAGAATATTTACCAAAATTTTTCCTCAAACCGAAACTTTTATAAAATTAGTAAACCTTCCTCAAAAATGACCATAAAAACAAAAGCCTTCCTCCGGCTCAGAGCCGTGGAGCCGTGACTTTTTCTGGACTCTGGCCATATAGCTCTTTTTTAGTTAGGTGCAGCATCTAAGGTTTGTTGATGACGATACGTAGCATTCTAGTGTATGTCCCGTCAAGTCTTTGTTCCACTCGTTTTGCTAGTATGCAAGCTGCGGAGCCATATAGTAGCACGAATTCCAATGTGTTTTGGAATTCGTGCTACTAGTTTATTTTGGGCTTTTCTTTAAGTGATAGTTTCCAGATAGCTTTCAGTTTGTTCAATGCTGTCCATGTTTTGGCAATGGAATTTGAACATCGTTCTCGGTCAAAGATATGTCGCTACCAAAGTACACAAATTTTTCTACCCATTTCAATTGTGTCCCGTTTTCGGTTCTAATTATTTTGTCGTGGTTTTGGAAATCCGTGAATTCAGTTTTCCAGCATTCATATACATAGAGAACGACTTTTGCAGCAGCATTTTCTAGAGCATAGAGTAGTTTTTCCGCTTCAGCAAATGTGTAGGAGAACAGAGCTAAATCATCTGCATAGTCAGCGTCTGTGATCACCTTGTCCGGGTGTCTTCTGCTTTGTCGCTTTGCTAGTATAAACCCTTGTTCATTCAGTTTAGTTTTCTTCTTACTGAAGGTATTTTTTTTACAATAATGGATCCACATACTGGAGCTCTTGTGCTAAAAAATCTTAAATCTATCAAATCTATGTTGAAGTTTGCCACTGATTCCGCTGTGATAGTCGCGCAGAGCAATTTTTATTTTCTTATGCGTGCGTGCTTACGTAGTTTTTCTTTTGTTGATGTATGGGGAAAAGGCCTTGTTATATGAAACATTTCCAACATCTATAACGCCCCAACCACTAAACTTCTTGTCAGCAATATCTGACGGGCTTTGCATATCATCATAAAGTGACGTCAACCACTTTGCTTGTATTTGTTTCGAACTGATGGTTTTTTAGTCCACTTAGATTTGCTTTGGCTCAACCGCTTTGGGATTCTCTTGAAATGGATTTGCTCAAACAGACAAGAAAAAATAAAATACAAAGAAAACATTGTGCGCAAAAGGTTTACAAAGGAAAATAAGATGCTTTACTAAGTCTTATTGCGACGATGGAGGAAAAATGAAAGCATCTGCATCAAACAGAGCATTTGAAAAGTCCCGTACTACAAGATGGTCTAGAAACATTTTAAAAGCAATCTTTCTAACTGTTTTTAGCATCGTGGAAGAATATAAACCCTCATTATATGGAGCCGGGTCAGAAAAATTAGCAATCAAGCTTTGAGCGACATTGACATTTGAAGTAACAAAATAACTTACAGTTTTCTAAATTTATAACTTCGATGTGAAAAAATTTTCCCGCATTGCAAAGCAACTTTCGTTACTTTCATAAACAAATAAAAGAGAATTTCCAATAAAAAATTCAAGAAATTTGCAATTTTTCACCCCAAAACATAGCGAGTTAATTGCACTTGGTGGTAAGCAAATTTATGATAAATTTTGTGCCAAGGGCCAAAGGCCCGCGGCTACACGCCATTTTAGTTATCTTTTCCATACTATTGTCCCTCGCGGGTATTTCATATTATATTATTTTTACACAATGTCTCTCCAGCATAATCAGATAACACAAAAATAATACAGATATTACAGATAATTATAATACAATCACAGCAATTAAAAATAATTAAAAATGTAAAATAGGTAAGACCTTTTTGCTGCACTTCCAGAGACTCGTGCTAATGTTTAATTCAGCTCTTCAGATGAGATATTAAATTTATTTAAGCTGCGGAACTTTTTAATTCTTTGATATTTGTTTGGGGTGGTATTCCACGCAGTACACGTTTTTTTTATAAGAAACCGGTTTATAAGAAACCTAGATTTAGACGCCCTAAAATTTAAGAAACTTTTAGAACTACAAGGAAATATTTAAGAAACATTAAAAATTTCGGAAACACGTTTTTCTTTTACGGATTCAACAAATATCAACTACAGTAAGTATGTTTTATGTGCTAAGCATAACATTGTCGGCTCCACATGACGATTTCTCGCATTGACGACTTTTCTTTGTTATAATACTGATATTTTGCCACATCAACGTTTTTTCTTCGTTTTCATTGTAAATTTGTTTAATTAAATTAAGAAACTTTTAAGAAACTTTTAGAACCAAAATGTGGCTAAAAATTAAGAAACTTTTACTACTAGGCCTTGAGCCAGGTTTCTTATAAAAAAACGTGTAAAAGCCAAATTGTGAAAGGCTATTTTCACATATTCAAAGTTATATCTTGGAATATATATGTTCTTGCAATTTCCCCTTCTACATCTTGGTTTTATAGATTTTGGTATCAAAGACAATGGAAGAACTTACGGCAATGGCATTGCGGGCACGGGCTCTGCTTATAATCTTTTATGTCATGGCCGATCGATCAAATTTAATTACTTATTCTACGTCAAGCCAATTATGCGAAGTATTGTCTTTAATTCAAGCCCATTGTGGCTCAAGCACGATGCGATCCTGTAGATTTTAACTTCTATTTTGCATCCAACGTTGGAGCTTTCGAAAACCCCACTCTTCATACATTCAATTTAGTTGGCATTATCAAATTGCAAATTATGAACGGCATCGAGACGAATCACGATAAATTAGGCTTGCTGGATGCTGATACGCAAGATAATCCTAAAAAAATCTATGGACCGAACTCGATTGCAGATCATGGCGTTTGCGAATTAGGTATGCATAGTATTTTGTGTTGCAGGGAGGAATATTATATAGCAGATATATCTTGCCTTCTATATCCCTCTGCCTCCCACCCATGTTACTTACACTCAAAATTCGATTAAATTCTCATACAGGTAGGGTCGGTCCCAAAGAGGCTTACTTACAATCAATGACACTCTGCAAGTGTTCTACTTGTTGACCAACCAGCCACGATATATACTAGTTAGTTTGCTTGAGTACCATTTTGAATGACCAGGTTATGATTGGTCTTCTCTTACATAGACTTCCAAATTCAATTACAACTTTAAATTACGGTAAAAACTCTCTACATGGCTCTTTCTCCTTCAATAGGCCCCATTGAAATCAAAATATTTTGCACCACGTTGACTCCCCTCTCTTCAGTCCCCCGATCCCCTCTGCAATTTTTTATGCTAGAAACGACGTGAAACTAAATGTCAATATTTAGTAAGTATAAATGAACATACATAAATGAACATATTATTTTTTCAATTGCTCCCACATGCCTGATTTGATTTACTTTCGCAGTTGCTAAAACATGAAGCAAAATGAAACAAGTAGGAAATGCTATGAAATGAGAAGGAAACACGAAGGAAACTATTATGATACAACATGGGACAAGTACCAAACAACTTTGTTCAAATGCTTCTCTTGAGTCAAGGAAATTAAAAGCTTGAAAAAAGGAAATTGTGTGACTGAGACTACCTTGTTGTTCTTCCATGAAAAAAACAATAAAATTTCAATATAATCTCATTATTATTGCTGCTTTTGTTCTTATTTTGAGAGCAATATCCGTTGTTGTCTTTATAAGACGGGAGAGTCTACTGACCTCTTTATTAGAAAGCGCACCGAAATTTTGAAATTCAGTAATTTGAATAAAATCTTGGGATAAATCGGTAAGAGAAAAGTGTCAATTTAGAACTAGATCCAAGTATCATTGTGCCGCTATTTCTGTTATTTTAAGAAGAACCGTTTTTTACCTGAGTTTTATCCTTTGAAGCGATTGCAAATGTACTTTACTGCTTCGTGACGCTTTGTGTTAGTTATTTGAGGGAAATATAACGGTTAATATATACTGACATGGAAAAACAGAAATATGACTTAAGTTAAAGGGGGAAAGGGCATTTTCTGGACATTCAAAAGCAGCCGCTTTGTGTAACAAAGCAATATTTCTGTTTTATGAGACATCACATGGCTTGCAAACTCTGAATTTCAAGTATCGAATCAGGGAATCCGTCTGAGTAGTGTCTCATATGTGCTTTTTGGTTTCAAGATTAAATTTCATATCAAAGGTTTTTGGTCATTTTTACAATTATTTTCAGATCAGAGAAAGAAAGAGCAATTGAGGAATCACATTGGGTTTTGGTAAGATTGTAGGACTTGTATATAGTTTAGAGACTCTGTAGCTGAGTCTGTTAGATATTACACTTATCTGCGTGTGTGTGGGGTTTGGGGATAGTTACTATCCATACATGGAAATCTACTCTGAGTTCCTGCTCTAGTTTTTCCTTAATATAGATCTATCATTGTGGCGTTTCAATAATAATAACTCTGTCTAGTACTCGCCATTACAATCCATCCTTCAACTATGGCCAGACAAAGTCTTCTTGCACAATAACATGCTAATTATTTTTATTCGATACAGCAATAGGCAGATTAATTTGTGTTTTAATTTGATGAGCTACATCCAGAATGTATATTCCAATCAGTTGCAGAACCAATTTTGTTATTTGGTAATAGGCCTGCATTATTAGAACTATATTAATCCCCAGTGGGCTTTCTAATTTTTATTTTTTAAACTTTTGCATAGACCATTTTTGCCTTTTAAGCCTTGCGGGTTATTGTTGCCTTCATTTTTAAGAAATACCATATTTGAAAATACGAAGCACAAAACTTTAAGGAGACCTGTTCAAGGTTGAATATGAAAATTGCTTCATTTTAAGGAAGAGGACAACTTTTGTATGGTTGTATTTGTCACCACAAAATAGCATGCCTGCTTCAATTTTCATTTTACATGAAAATAATAATTTTCTTTTTAATTATTATCATTTCTTAACTCAGGATTCTGGGATTGGCAAATAATTTTGCATATGTTGTGATGCTGAGTGCAGCCTTTGATATTCTTGGAAATCGTGTTGAATCTGGAGGAAAGGTAATAGGTATTGCCCTAATGCATTTTGAATTTCAAAAGCCGCTCTGCCGCGCTTAATCCATTCTGTTGAACACAATGAAGATAGACGTGGTGCTTTTTATGTGCTTTATTCAGCAATTAGGTTCGGCACATGTCAAGCACGACGTGTAACCAGGGCCTGAGTCTCATTGGTAATTCATTTGTACACCTGTCGCGGTCTAAGGCTCTGCTTCTACCACTGTCCTGTCTTTTTCATAATATCGAAGCAACATACAAAATACAATACAAAATGACATACCCGAGTTAGTCCTTCTTTCCTTGCACATAACCAAGAGCTTAATTTACAGCATCCAATAGACAAAAGTCGACAAATGACAAACAACTGCAACAGTATTTCCAATACTGCAAAAACGGCGACCCAACAACAATAAATCTAAAAACTAAGGCAACGATATCTTTTACAAGCATCTTGCTCCCTGACTGTATGCTCCATTCTTCATCGTGCTCACATATCCAGGGGTACTCCAAAACTAACTAACTAAAACTGAAGCACTTGCGCTTAACTGCTAAAATCACATGACAATAGGTAAAAATAACACTTAAACTAAATACTTCAATAGGAGTAGTAATGTCTGGCGAGGATGTCAAATAAATGTAAGTTAATACAACGAAGCGTGATAAATTAAAATAAAGATTAAAAAAGACAAAAACAATACCGATGCAACAAGGCATGGCACTTGACCAAATGACAAAGCGTGTAAAAAGACTATGAATTAATATAGCAAAAACTATCAGTATTACACATTTACAAGGGTACACTTACAATTTCGCATCAAATCGCCAACATTTATATATTTCTCACATAGATTTTTCCTTTCTGACTTATTGCTTTGTAGAATGACAATGTCGACAAGTATCATTGCAATTCACAGTCTACTGGGGTATACAATTTTATGTGTGGAAATACATTGGATTATTAATCAATGTAAACCTGACAATTTTGGTATGTAATATTTAAACATTTTGTAATTGCAGGCTATATTACTTGCTGATGTTTTGCCTTGTGTAATCTTAAAGTGGACTGCACCTTTTTTTTTGCAAAAAAATCAGCTATAGGTAAGAAAAAAGTAATTTTTATCAAAAATAAGAAAGCCAGAATTAAACAATTGAAAACGAAGCCATTTAAGGTTTTCCATGGACAGCAAATGTTGTGTTTTGTTTTTTAGATTGCACATTTTCAAGCAAACTGATTTCGCTTCTTTCATTTTCTGCAAAAGTGAATGAATGTTTCATTATTTTAAATTTCATTGATATGTTTCTTTATTTTTATTCATAGAATCAAAGCTTTATTTGTTGTTCTCTTTACCATTGGTGGCTTATTGTTAGTTGCTTTGTGCAAAAACCTTGCTTTAGTTTTTCTTGGTAAGTTTGCTTTGGGAATTTCTGGTCTGTCTTTATTTTGTGTGCAAGCTATTTTTATATTTGCTAATCTCAACGTGGCATTTTCAGTGAAAATTTTCTAATTGAAGCTAAAGCAGTGAAACATGTTTGTGACAAGACGTTTTTATTACTTTCAGGTGTCGTATTTACTAGTATTAGCAGTGGATGTGGTGAAATCACATTTTTAAGCCTGACCTCACATTTCCAATTGTAAGATCTGTTTCTTAATAGAAAATTTCCAAAAGAATGCTTGTACATAATCTTGATGATATCGTAATTTTCGTATTACATCGTATTTTTCATATAGCCATCTTCAGTATTGCATCGTATTTTTCAAGAATCTTTAATCCAACAACAATTGCTAATAGAGATGTGAATTCCTTCTGTTACATCTCTATTTGTCTGTTTACAGCTCTACAATAACATCTTGGTCATCAGGAACAGGTTTGTAAACCTTTTAGCCTGAATATGTCGTAAGTCATTACCTTTGTTGTCGATGCTGAGCTTGTCTCCCAATGCAGATAAACTGGATTGAAAAAAAAAATGTTAGTCAAATTTTTCCAAATTGAGTGACATTGTCTGTGTTTGTACTTTGGCAAAGAGAATAATAAGAGTAAGCTTTTCGAATAATAAGTGATTTTCATGCATTGAGAGAAGTTTAGCAAATTTTATAAACATCAAAGGGAAAAGCGCGCATCCAAACTTTGAAGCAAGATGAGCAAGCTTTGAATTAAGCAATACACGACTCGCAGAACCTCTTGCCTGCCAATTTTCAAAAATATCTCAAGGTCAAATGCGTCGATTGCCAATGGTTTACGACCTCGTATGGAGAATAAGCTTAATTTCTTCTGGCTAACGTATTTAACTCAATGTTGTTCAGTTATGTTTTGTGTGTACTCGAAGATACTGACTATATAATTATCAGAGTTTTATAACATCTTCATTTTGTTATTCATCTTTAGGAGCTGCTGGTGTATTTGCGTCTCTTATTTATGCAGGATTGACATCTTTGGGTATCAGCCCTAAAAACACTATATTGGTCATGTTGTTTCTTCCTTTTCTTATGGCTTTCGGGTGAGTTATAACATTCTAACCTGGAGCGCTTAGAGTAATAGTTCTTTTCATTTAATTGCCTCTTTGCTATTTTCACTGCTATTCGTGCATACAAAATTATGTCCGACTCAAATCAACTCCATTTCAAACCCAAATAGAAACATTGTCTTCTTGTCTCTCCGATGTTTCAACACTGCACCTCGACCATCCAAACGATTGTGCAGCATAGCTTATAATTCGACCCATCAGTGAAGACCCCAGAGAGATCTCCTGAGGAAGTTCCTGACAAGGACTTAAAAATGTCTGCTTACGCTACACCAATCCCAAAACATGACCTCAGACAACTCAGAGTGCACATACGTTTAATTTCATGGAACATGTCATGTCTAAATTACCCAAATTATTGGTTATTGCTTTTTATTATTTTATTATTATTCAAATATTTTTAATACATAAAAATTCAGGTACTGGGGACTTTTAAGGCCTAATCACACAGTGGATGTTACTCATCACACAGTGGATGTCACTATTCAGACAGATCGAAGCTCATTGATTAGAAAACGCTCATTAGAAGGTAGGATCAAGTGATGTTTGCAATATAAAGATACAAAAGACTATATCAAATGTTTATTGTGGCCATAATATGTAAGAGGTTGCATTGTAGGTTGATTATGCAATTAAATCTCTTATTGAAATAAAGAAGTGAGGAAGATTTCTAGAATTATGGTTTATAATCGAATTCTCTTCAATTGAATGCAAAACAGGTTTAAACAAGGCCGCTTTTGTAAATGTAGCGGCTGCCATTTTTTAATGACATACATTTTTAGTGTAATTGTTTCTCTCGCCCTCCAGCTACTGGTTCAATGAATATGAAGGAGAAGATCTATTTGCTTCGAGTAAGAAACTGGTTTTAAAACCTGCCACTGTTTAATATGCATTTCCAATGATTAACTGACCCACCTGTCTCTACTTGAGAATTTCTTTCCGCCGATTTTATGGCTTCGTTATTCCTTTTTTGTGTTTGTGCATTGAAATTTGCCTGACCATGTTCAATTCCCTTTTTGTCTATTTTTCAGTCTCTTCTTAAATACATGGTCCCATTATTTTTGGTGTTCCTTGCCCAGTATCTAATCAACCAAGGACTTGTAAGAATATTTTCTTTTTTTTCTGTAATATTTTTATTACATAGATGCAATAATAGAACTAAAAGTATCAATTTACATAGTGTCTAAAATTGAAGAATCTATGCAGTGATTAACACCCGACAAATAAATTTTGCAAATTATCTATGCTTTGTTTGCCATGAACCTTCAACGTTAGGACAATTTGTCTTTTTTTTGCAAAATATAGACACATCATAATGTCATTAACATTTCATGTCTTCTGCAAATTTAAAGTGCTAATGCAGTGAATTTTGTGACGTCGCTTTTTAGATCTTATTTGAAAGCCAACGCTGTACTGATGGGTTTGGTACCAACATGACCATTTTTTAGATGTATCCATTTTCAAAATTAAATTGTGTTTTGAACTTTGAATTAATTGGTAAAAGCTTCTTTTATAATGACAGCTAAAAGAATTGCCCTTTCATTGCTGGAAACACTGTTCAAATATCTCCACCATGAGCGGAGTTAATAAAGAAAATACAGAGATGTTCGAAGATCTTCATTAATCTGTATGAGAAAAAATTTCTGGTTTTATCACAATGACGTTTCTCCGTACAGCCTTGGCTCTCAAATGAGATAAAAAACGATATATCAAATTTTGTCGCATTGGAAGTTTAAGGGGTATGAGAGGACCAATGGAACTATCGGTTACAGCTGGATAGTTTGTTTTTATCAATTATTCAGAGAGACTTCAGATTTTTCTAGAGACTTGACAAAATGATTTTTGAGAATTCAGAGAATTATGAAATCTAAATATTCGGTTTGTTTTAGCTTTCAATGTAAATATGTCCTTTTCTATTAATCTTTATTCATGACATTGGTGTTATTTATTTTTAGTATGAATTGTTGTATTATGAGAACTCTATCATGGATCAATCACAGCAGTACAGATGGTAATGCACAGTCTCCTTTCAGCACATTCACATCCTAAATTAGCCTTTAATAATCATTTTGCTGTGGAAAGCTCAATTACAATATAATAAAAACAGCATATAAGTACTTGGATTTTTAAAACGATCCTGTAATGTATCGTATTGTTTAGAAAACGTTAAAATAAGTTTTAGGAAATTTATCTTGGGATAGGTGGCCTAAAGTTCCACTCGTGTTCCAACTATACTTTACCAAAAACAAGGGAAATGGGAAGCGTTTGAGAAAACAAGTGCTCGAGGTTGCGGGCAGTTGAGATAGCGGGAGATATCTGCTTTATTTAGAATTTCAAGTAGTTGTTTCGAAAATTTGTAATCATTCATTGATTTCATAATGTTTCCAATTTGTGTTTGGCACCTGAATTTTTTCTCTATTACCTACATTTTAATATCCGTTTATTATTTTTAATTTGCTTGTGTTTTTAGGTTTCAGTTTTGTTATGAGCTTGGAGTATTCCTGTCAAGATCTTCTGTATACTGTTTCAAGATCGAAAAAATTGAATTGCTAACTGCATTTCAGGTAGAAGTTTTTTATGTGCTTCAAATACATGCAACAAGGTTCGAGCGAGATCTTTATTTTGATATTATAGATATCTCAATATGTTTTGATTCTTCCAGAAATCAATATGCGTTCATCGTGTTCACCATAGGATGCAAATTGGTTAATTATTGTGTTTTCTTTTTTTTGCAGTATATTAACTTTATAGTTCTTCTCCTGGAAGTCTATTACCGTTTCATTCCAAATGTGTGGATAACCTTTGGCATTAGTTTATTCGAAGGATTACTTGGAGGCGCAGTCTACGTTAATGTGTTTCACAGATTGTCTACTGGGGTAAGTATAATATCTTCGCCATAGGTAGAATAAAACCTTTTTGCATATATTCAAATCAACATTCAAAAGAATATAACGAAATATACAGTTCAGCACTAGCGCATTTTATTACACGAACCCTTCTTTCATGGAATCTGGGCTCTAATCCACATGTACACATCACTATATTACTTCCTATTTGTTTCAAAGTCAAACGAGTGATGAAGGCATTTCTGTTCGAATTCATCTCCTTGGGACTAATTGATTGTTGTCAGTGTCCCTAGCGCGTGTATCGCAATCAATGTTTGAATCAGTGTCGCTATCAGAATCTTCTGCGATATAAGGTTTCAGTATCAGCTTGAGAAATAATGCATTAAGGGAGTATGATGTGTACCATTTTAAGAGTATATTGTGGAACCTCTGCACTCTATGGTCTTATAAAGTGTATTATTAAGTCTGCTCGTAAACTTCTTTCGTCTCTCTTGTCTTTCAAGCACATCACGTTCAAAGTGTAAATTCAATGGTTCCGCGTTGCGTCTCTTGTCTGCATATGATATCTGATATTTGTGATTTGCTAATTCATTGTCGCGAGCTTCCTTATGTCTGTCTTTAGCCTTCTCTTTCAGTAAGGTTGAAAGTCTGCCTTGAAAGGTACGATTGAACAGAAGTTCACAAGGTAGTACTTTCGTTGTGAAGTGTGACATGGTATGGTATTGCAATTAAAATCTGCTCAGCTCTTGTTTCCACACTCTTCTCTCTTATCGATCTACATGTAAGGCATTCTTGAGGGGTTGCATCAACCTTTCCACTTCGGCTTTGTTTTGTGGCCATAATGGTTTGTCTGGGTCACACTTGATACCTAATGTTTTAAAATAATTTTCAAACTCGTCTCCGTTAAGCAGTGGTCCGTTGTCTGTTTTGATTTCACGTTGAATTCTGCGGATTGAAAGTATTCAGTCTACACCTGGAAGGACTGTTGATGTCTCAGTAAACTTCACTACATCTACCCCGGGAAAGTAGCGATCATTGACTTTGCATCGTGTCCTTCAGCTCAGTCTACAGCTCTTCACTCTTTTAAATGTGGATTTATCAAGAAGATTAATAGAGGCACCAGTGCTCACTGTCATCTAAAGTCTTTGATCGTGAAAAGTTATAAACAGATCTTTGGAGATTTTTTACCTCGACTTTTGTCCCATCGCATACAAATAATCATTCAAATTTGAGCTGTCTAAAGCTGATCCTTCCATGAGGCTTAGAGAGTGAACTGCTTTCTTATCCGTGCGCACAGTTAGTTTTGCAGTACTCATCAACGCCTTTTGACGTTTCTCTTTGCAAACCTTGAAAAGTAATTTTCTTGCGAACAGTAATTGTATGTTTTCCCTTTGGCTGAACACTGTCCTCTGTGAGGAAAACTTCATCTACAGTTTCTACAAAACGATTTGCGGCGGGTCTTTACCGAAAAAATGGCTTGACGGTTTTGTGTGATTTGGTTCTCTTCCACACGAGGGGATGTCTTGGCTTCAATATTTTCTGACTGACATTTGCTTATTTTGTCACGTCGTCTATCTAACAGCATAAGATCTAAATCACATTCTTGTTATCGAAGGTCACGTTTTCTTCTTTCTGAAGATTTTCACTCCATTGTGATCCTTTGTTCTATTTCAAAGTCTATAATTTCTTGAAATCACAATTTTTTAACAGTTTTCTCAGTCGTATGTGAAATTGATCAAGTGTTTCAGTTAGTTCTTTTGCATCCTGAAGAAAACAATAGATTAAACTACATACCTTTTGCTGTGATTCTAAAACTCTGTCAGTTTTTCATTTGATGTTTCATAATCGTCATTTTCTCCAGTTTTGGGCAATTGAGTAAAAATTTCTCGAACTATGGCTCCAGGCTTGGTGAAGCAAAAATGCTGTTTCTCGCTTTTCATCGGTGATACCATTTGCGACCAAGAACATCTTGAATTCGATGAGCCATGTTTTCCATTTGGAAGCAAGGTTCGCTCCGATGTCTGCATCTGGGCTGAATTCAGACATAGGGTAAATCGACAGAGAGTTGACAATGTTTGTATTAGTCACTTACCCTCGCCGCCATCTATAATTTCTTCGTCACAGGATAAACAAAGCAAGAAAAAATACAAATTTCAGAAAGTAACATAACAAAAACTCTTCCTATATAACAAAATCTAAAAAAGTAGATTTCATGTCTGAAAGAAAAACACAGATGTTTTAGACAGGGAAATTCTTATAAGAATCTAGCAATCAGGGTAACCGGAATTCTGTTTTTTGAGACATGTTACTGGGGGTTTGGGTTTCAAAATCCGCCAGGGGACAAAACATTTTCGGCCCGGGGGTCATGTTATTGCATACGTCATATCTGGGGGGTCAATCGAATTTTTTTTTAATCAAACTTCAACAAAATTAATATCAATCGAAAGAGCATTTTAAACCAAGCAAAAAACGTATAAGAACTAGGGCTATAAAATCTATATAGAAAAAATATCAGCTCTTGAAATTTTTGTAATCACGTCATCAGAGTGGACGAAAGTTCAAATGATGTACTTTTTAAGTTATTTCGCAATGTAAGGACATGTCAAATCAGCCCCATTCACTGTCATCGATATCAGTACTGCTTTCATCATCGCCAGAATTGCCAAAAAGATATAATTAAGTTCCGTATCGTTTTCAAATGCAATTTCGTTGTTTCCATTGGCCTCCTTTCTTTTTCGCTTTCTACCATATTTCTCAAACAGTGGTAGCTAATTACCCGAAAACATGTTTTGAAGCACTATTGGTTTAGCGAAGATTTACTTTTAGTTTTAATTGTAAAACATGCTTACCTTCATACCATACAAGCACAACAGATATCTCAGAGTCAGCGCGTTCCATCTTCCAGCCACTTTTCATTATGTTTCTACCGAGCATTACTCTTTTACTGCACTGCAGCCATTCCATTAGCTGAAAGTTTGCTCGTCTAAGGGCTTGTTCATATGAGCCCGCTTACCGGACCAGCTCACTAAGCGAGACATATGTCAATTCTCTTCATGTGAGAAAATTCCGTCCCGCCTGCCGGGATAGGAACTGTAACATGATATTTGTCACTTGAGAAATTGACAATGAAAACAATGATTGTGCATGCGCAGTCGGCACGTTTCTGGCCCGGTAAGCGGGATGGAGTGTTCATATGGGAAATTTCCAGCCCGCTTGCCGAGATCTCGATAGTGCTCCAGTGAGATCTTGCCTAGCGGGCCAGCCCGCTTTCTCTGACTTATTTTTTATTTTGGTTGTATAATCTTACCCTGGTTTTGATGTAGTTTTCTTCTTTTAGTCCACGTCCACTGTAGCAATTTAGTTGAAAGAATCTTACAACATTTCTCTCCACACCTTCACTAATAACTTCACATTCTCCAAACCATTCTATTAATTAAGGATATCGTTATCGCCAAACACTTTAACTCCTTTAACATTTTTAACAAGCTTCAGACAAAGATCCTCACCAACGTGATCTACTACTTTTTGGATGTCAACGTATTACTATCTATCTCCATAACCCATGGAAAGATGGCGTATATTTAGCGTAAGAATATACAAGGAGAATAAGTAGTAGATAACGTTGGTGAGGATCTTTGTCTGAAGCTTCCGTATTTACATTGTGTAAAGGGCTGCGATACGACATCGTATCCTTTTGGAGTTGGAAAGTTAAAAGTGTTAAAAGTGTTAAAGAAGTTAAGTGTTTGGCGATAACGATATCCTTAATTAATAGAATGGTTGGAGAATGTGAAGTAATTAGTGAAGAACATGTGGAGAGAAATGTTGTAAGATTCTTTCAACTAATTTGCTACAGTGGATTAAAAGAAGAACACTACATCAAAACCAGGGTAAGATTATACAACAAAAATAAAAAATAAGTCAGAGAAAGCGGGCTGGCCCGCTAGGCAAGATATCACTGGAGCACTATCGAGATCTCGGCAAGCGGGCTGGAAATTTCCCATATGAACACTCCATCCCGCTTACCGGGCCAGAAACGTGCCGACTGCGCATGCACAATCATTGTTTTCATTGTCAATTTCTCAAGTGACAAATATCATGTTACAGTTCCTATCCCGGCAGGCGGGACGGAATTTTCTCATGTGAAGAGAATTGACATATGTCTCGCTTAGTGAGCTGGTCCGGTAAGCGGGCTCATGTGAACAAGCCCTTAGACGAGCAAACTTTCAGCTAATGGAATGGCTGCAGTGCAGTAAAAGAGTAATGCTCGGTAGAAACATAATGAACAGTGGCTGAAAGATGGAACGCGCTGACTCTGAGATATCTGTTGTGCTTGTATGGTATGAAGGTAAGCATGTTTTACAATTAAAACTAAAAGTAAATATTCGCAAAACCAATAGTGCTTCAAAACATGTTTTCGAGTAATTAGCTACCACTGTTTGAGAAATATGGTAGAAAGCGAAAAAGAAAGGAGGCCAATGGAAACAACGAAATTGCATTTGAAAACGATACGGAACTTAATTATATCCTTTTGGCGATTCTGGCGATGATGAAAGCAGTACTGATATCGGTGACAGTGAATGGGGCTGATTTGACATGTCCTTACATTGCAAAATAACTTAAAAAGTACATCATTTGAACTTTCGTCCACTCTGATGACGTGATTACAAAAATTTCAAGAGCTGATATTTTTTCTATGTAGATTTTATAGCCCTAGTTCTTATACGTTTTTTGCTTGGTTTAAAATGCTCTTTCCATTGATATTAATTTTGTTGAAGTTTGATTTAAAAAAAATTTGATTGACCCCCAGATATTACATAAGCAATAACATGACCCCCGGACCGAAAATTTTTGTCCCCTGGCGGATTTTGAAACCCAAACCCCCCAGTAACATGTCTCAAAAAACAGAATTCCGGTTACCCTGATTGCTAGATTCTTATAAGAATTTCCCTGTCTATTTATAGAAATGCACACTTTGTTGAGTCAATTTCTGTCTGATAAAAGTTAGCATAATTTTATAGTTTTACCACGTGAGACGGAGTTCACTTGGGAGCAACGAATCAGTGCAGCTGCATTTTTGAGCTCGTTATAGATATCTCAATATATGACATATAAACAGATTTGACAGTTAGATTATTTCGCTGTTAGCTACGAAAAATTCCATGGTACCAAGATATACACTACATTTTGCCAACCAAAGTCCGTGGCTCAAATTGCCTCTAAGTAATACCACACCCAATTGTGGTATCACAATTGAGAAAGTTCAGCGACCAATGAAAGAGGGCATCTTTTTGAAAATGTTTGACCCTCGTGAAAAGGTCTCTCGAGTGACCGAGGCCTAAAGATTATTATTATTAATGTTTCACGCCAAAAATTAAGCATTTCTACGCCATCGCGATCCAATAGAGCATGGAGCTAGCCCTTGAATACTGCATTTCCGAACAAAAAATAATTTTGGCTACCTGAGGTGGCATCATGGTTGCAGCAGGAGGGGGGAACTTACAAATTTGGTGCCTCAGGTATAACTGAAAAATGTAGTTTTGTGTTTTTTATTATCAAAATTTTCCCAAATATTATTTTTCCGATTCGGTTTGTTCTCTCAAAATGTTAGGACCGACTTTTGGGGCCGACTGGGAAATCATTGGGTCCCCCTCCCCACACACACACACCCATTGGTTCAAAATATCATCCATTGATTACAAGATTATTCATTCAGAGATTTACCAATGTATTTTATTTTTTCTTTGTTGATGTTAGGTTCAATCAAGATATCGTGAGTTTTCAATGGGAGCTACGAGCATGGCTAATAGCACTGGCATCGCACTAGCTGGTGTTCTTGCGATGCAGCTTTACAAGTCTTTATGCACAAATTCAAAACCACCAACTTAACTGCCGAAGAGAGAATATAATGTACCTGAATACTCTAGTAGGTATTTAGTACTTTTTATTGCTGCTGTGAAGCAAAGTACCTCTTTGGGGAAAATTCTTTGTTAGTGTTTCTCTTTGTCTCTTTGTTTGTTCTATTCTGACCCGCGCATAGCTTGAAATCATCTTCAGCGTGCAAGCTGGTTTTATTTTCAATGGCGATAATCTTTACTGTAGTGCAGTGAGATGTTTTGGAAAATTATTCCATCTTTTACTCAGTACAAGAAACTCGAAAGCCTGAAAACCATAAATGCTTGCAAGTGGAAACGAAATGTGTTGCGGAAACTTCGATATCATCACTTACTGGCAAGGAATATTGAAACCAACCCCGACCCAGAAAACGCTGCAATGAACTTTGTGAAAAACCCCACTTCTTTGCTTCCAACCCATCAATCAACCAAAAGCACTTTGTCCTCCATGCACGTCAAGTGGGAATAAAGAAAATGTTTGCATCATATTTGTCTGTTTATCACAAAATTGCTCATTGTGGCATGAACATTTAATTTTTTCATCAAACATTACCTTCCATTCTCATGTTTCATTGGGAAATGTTCCATTGTTTCTCTCTTTGCGATTCACTTTATATTTTTATCAAAGTTTTCTTCCTGTTCCTTTGAAGAATTTACATACAACACTGCAGCGTCCAAACGTTTAGGCCCTGTTTGCGCAATACCGTTTTCATTTTGACGCATTTACGATGCTGTGTTCACGCGGAAAGAAATTAAAACAACACACTCCGATCCACTTTTGTGCCTACAAATGAAAATGTTCCGAATTGGAACGTTCTCTGAGCCCAAAGCGGATAAAGCCCAGATGTACAAGCCCTACAAAGATTCATTGAAGAATTACGTCAGCAATCTGAGATAGGCAAAAATTTTCCGATCAAACAAGCACAGAGTGTGCAGTTTGGTCTGGATTATTTCTCCAGACCGAGTGTACAGTTCCGAGGATTCAGGTGAGATACGGAGCATGCGCCCAGTAGAACCAAGCTTTAAAGATTATGTGATGGAACATCTTGTCGATCCCAGTGTGCAGTTCCGTGGAAACTGGATGGGAAACCAAAGGGTGGGCACCTGAATCCTCGGAACTGTACACTCGGTCTGGAGAAATAATCCAGACCAAACTGCACACTCTGTGCTTGTTTGATCGGAAAATTATTCTCCTAACCTCGTTACCAGTCCCGAGAAACAGGTGAGATTTTAAAGTCGACAAGATATTCCATATTCAAATGTGAGTGAAGTACAAAAAATACATCGGTAATATTCCGATAAATGTCCCTAAATTATGAGAATAGGCTCATTAACAAATATCAGCTAATCAAAAAAAACAGATATGATGTTAAAGCAATTCAACAGTTTTGCAGTTATTTAAGAACAGTGTCTCCAAAATTTGGTGTAATTATTTTCTGGTAATAGTTTGCAAATGTTTTAGCGTTCTGCCAACCAGCTGCTTTATTTATTTCGTGTAGACTTAAGCCTTTGCTGTGAGCACTGGATGTGGAAGCAGACCTTGTAGAGTGTGCTGAAAATGTTGTACAATTTATTCCTGCTAGACACAATGTCTCTTTACACCAGCGAGCAAGTGTACATGATTTAACCGGTTTGTGTGGTTTCGTGTAGCTTATGAAAAATGCTGATTCATCTTTGCGAAGGCCTGCTGTAGCTGCTATGTAAGTCTTTATGAGAGCGACAGGGCATAAATTCATGTCATCCGGGTATTTATTTAGTTGCAAAGGTCTCAAGTGACGTCCTGGTTTGGTAGTTTTCAAGATTACCGGAATATAAAAATGGCAATAAGAATCATTTAAATCCATATAATTAATATCCAGTGTAGCTAAAGACTGGTTCCTTTGAGCTGACAATAAGCACAGTGAAGTGACAAGTTTCATTGATAATTTTTGCAGAGAAGTTTCTATGCTGGTCTGAATTGTTTTGAGGTACTCTAATACAACTTTCACATCGTATGTTTGTGTGTATTTTGGTAACGCTGGTCGTAGTTTGAATATTCCAGTCATAAATTGCCGAACCAAAGGTTGGTTTCCGAAGGTTAATCCGTCTCTTGGTTGTAGCAACAAAGATAAAGCGGAACGCGCAGTGTTAATACAGGAGTAACCAATGCCAGTAGAGTTAAATAGCGTTGTTAAAAATTCAATACCCATAGTTGTAGAAGCATTGACTGGGTCCAATTTTTTAAGTACGCAAAATTGTAACCATTTGGAAATATAAGTTTTATACTGTTTTGACGTGCCTTCAGCTAGTGAATGCTCCAGAATGTAGATCGCTTCTGTCGATAATTCTGTTTCTTTTAATTGTTCCCGCCAATATGACAGGCCAGCAGCTCCAAGCTGTTGTGCAGTGGGTGCTGCACTTCTGTTTTCACTGACAGGTGTAGCATTGTTTTCTACGAGAAATGCATAAAGGTTTGGTTTTAAGCATTCTTGTTAGCCTTGAGTACCATGGCTGATTTGGCCAATTTGGCACAATAATAATTCCTTCTGCCTCTTCAATTACAATTTTCTGTAATACTCTTCCAATTATGCAGAAAGGAGGAAAGGCATAAAAGAAATAGTCTTTCCAGTTTAATTGGAAAGCGTCAACAGCGTATGCGTCTGGGTCCGGCATAGGCATAGGCAAAAGGAATAATTTGGTAATTTATGCGGCTTGCAAACAAATCTATTTCTGGCTTTTTATGGAAATATTGAATAATCTCGTTAAAAATGGAAACTGAGAGTTTCCATTCTGTTTGCAAATTTTCAACCCTGGATTCTTTATCAGCATCTACGTTTTGTTTCCCTGGGATATGGCTTGCTGACAGCCAGATTTCTTTTGAGATGGCAAACGCCCATATTTCTTGTACCAACGTATTACATACTTCCGTGTGTGAAGATCCCATTTTGTTTAATATATGGACTGCTGAAGTGTTATCACACAGAATTTGAAGATGAATACGTTCATCTTGTACTAAAGATTTGAGTCCAAACAAAATTGCTTTAAGTTCTAATGCATTTATGTGCAAATGTTTTTCCGTTGCACTCCAATTCCCTTGCAACTGGGGTTCCTTTAAATATTTCA
Source organism: Sanderia malayensis (assembly GCA_013076295.1). Classification (NCBI taxonomy): domain Eukaryota; kingdom Metazoa; phylum Cnidaria; class Scyphozoa; order Semaeostomeae; family Pelagiidae; genus Sanderia; species Sanderia malayensis. The sequence continues at coordinate 3,286 of RQOL01000740.1, read as the reverse complement.
TTGTAGGCGGAATGAATATTATTCACCCACCAAAGTAAATTTGCTTTTGAATTCCTATCAAGGCACATACAGGAATTGTAATTACCTTTATTAAATTTTACTGCTTTTGTCTTGCATGACTCAATAGATCTGAAATGTAATGGTCCATATTTTACCGCCGGGAAAGTGACTATTATTTTGCCAATAATTTTTGCAACATCTCTGATTTTTAAGGTTTCCGCGGATAAAACGTTTTTACATTCTTTAGCAATAGTTGTTTTCTTTTCTTGTGACAGTGTGACTCTCATAGTAGTTGAATTTATAATGAAACCTAAAAATTTGATTTCTTGGGTCGGAATGAACTGTGATTTATCAGGGTGAAGAACGAACCCTATCTTTTCTAGTATTATAATTGTTTCAGCTACATTTGCAAGACATTCTACATAAGTGTCACCAAAATTTATAAGGTCATCAATATATGAAGACACTAAGTGCCCCCTTTTTCTCAATTCTGAAAGTGGGACTTTCATGAGTTTGGTGAATTTACGTGGTCCACATGAGAGGCCATTTGGTAAACAGGTAAAATGATAGTTTTGACCCTGAAATTGGAAAGCCAAGAATTTTTGATCCTCTTCATCAATTTCCACTGAATAGTAAGCGTCTTTTATGTCTATCGAAGACATGAAACAATTTGGCTTTACAAGATTCAGAACTGTGTAGATTGTTTCCATCTTAAAGTGAAAGTTTTCAACATACTCGTTTGTCCTTTTTAGATTTAAAATGAACCTGTATGTGCCATCAGATTTCGGCCTGAGAAAAATTGGAGATATGATTTCTCCTATTCCTTTAGGGTATTGCACAATGACCCCTTTCCTTTGTAATTTATCAATTTCATTTACAAGATGAGTTTCCTCGGAGCTGCTTATCATATTTGGTGGTGCAGCTACAGGGGGAGGGAAAGAAATAAAATTTATCGGCATGCCTTTAACAGTTGATAAAACTTCGTTATCTGAAGTGATATCTTTCCAGTAGTCCATATAATGGGCAAGGTTTCCTGCCTTAAATGTTTTGACTTGTAATTTAAAATATGATAATAATGTTGGTAAAATTTTCAGAAAATATGTGGGTTGTAATTTTACCTTTTTTAGTTCTTGTAAGGGAAAGGTTTCTTTTGCTTGAAATGTGGCTTTTTGGCCTTCTGAAAAAAACTGGTCTTGTTGCTGGAATTGCCATAGTTACTGTTCTGGCTGTAATTATAACTTGCTCCATGTTGAGCATATTGTTGCTTCCTTTTGCCCTTTGAATATTGGCTTTGTGAAGCAACTGATTTAGTCAGTTTACTGACTTCTTTGGCATCTTTAATAGCCTTCGGGAGATCATCTCCGAAAAGATACCCTGTCACTACATGCCGTGAGCTACACACATCCTTAATATCAGGATCAAGATGTGAGGAAATAGCTTGCTTTCTTTTATTATTTAATTTGGCATGGGCTGTGCCCAGTGTTGTAATACCGTCAAAACACATTTTGACAATTTCTTTAGAGTCTATCATGGTAGACTTTTTGTCCGCTTCTAAAACGGATTGAGAAATCTGGATGATGCTGTTGGTGGCAGTAGTAATGTATTTCTGAATTTCTGCCATTTCATGGTCAAGCCTTTTTGTGTATGCGCTCAGGCTATGATAGATTACATCGTTAATCAGAGGTGTTGTGGTGGTTGTGCAGTTTGACGGGGTCTTGTATTTTTCCTGAAGAATTTTAAATGTTTCTGCTTTTTTCACATCGGTCTGCCAGTATTTTACTACTCTTTCTGCAAGATTTGGCAGTATTGGATCTCCGGTAGGTGCCACACTGCCTGGAGGTCTTTCTGCTTCAACGGCAGACAATATTTCCTCCTCCACGTCAAAGGTGGCTGACTTTTTTCCCTCTGATATATTATTTTTTGATTTCTTAACCAAAGCATTGATATCAGAGGATTTGCCATCATTGCTCTCAGCAGCATGGCTGATGGTACGTTTTGAAATGTGGCTTTGGCTGTGTATGTTTGTCATCTCAGCCACAAAGCTGGTACGTTTTGACAATTTTCGTGGGGGTTCGTCTTCAATTGGGCTCCCCCCTAAGCTGCTTTCAACTAGTGAAGAAGCAGAGCCATGCAGGGAAACTTCATCTTGTTCCTGCAGTGCCATTGTTTGTTTTGGATAGGCCGAAGGTTCCTCTGGTGGAGAGTATACCTTTTCAGCCAGCTTTTTCACTGTCTCAGTGAGATCTGCAATAGACAATTTTATATCTCGTATGGGATCATTTTCCACGATCACCTCGTGAGAAAACCCGCTATAGCTATGCTCGTCTGTCATTCTGTGGGACAAAATTATGTTTTAATGAAAGAAAATATCAAAATTAATTAATGTTTTGTACTTCCCTGATGAGTAAGCCAATGATGTGCTCGATATAAAAAACTCAGCTATAATCTCTATTTGAAAAAACGTGCTTGATTCATCCTGGAAAGCATCCCCAAATTGGTTCTACTGGGCGCATGCTCCGTATCTCACCTGTTGCTGTTTTTCGGGACTGGTAACGAGGTTTGGAGAATAACTACACATTGCCAAGAAGTCATCCCCTGAACTCAACTTAAAGCCATGCACAGTTAACGACAACCAGCCGTACCTCCGTAATTATTCAAATAGTCTCAGAGTTGAGAAAACCATGAAAAGTGGTGTTTAGTTATTAGAGTAGAGTTAGTAACCAATATGCCTAGCACGAAAAACGACAACTAAAATGCTATCCTTTTCACAAATAATGGTCCTATAACTCTTGCATTTGCTTCTCTTCTGGTTTTTGGTGTTTTCTTCTATATAAACTTTTTTTGGGTTTTCTTCTATATTATATTTTTTTGGATTTTTTTCTATATAAAATTTTTTTGGGCTTTCTCCTATATAATTTTTGTTGGATTTTTATTGATTTTCAAACACACAAACACAAGACAAACAAACTCACATTACATTACAAATTGCTGAGCTGAGGATATGTATTTGTAGATTTTTTTCATTTTGCCCTCTTCTCGATCACTTCCTCTATTTCATCATCTCGCGTCATTAAAATTACATCATTCTATTTTTATTTCTGCATCATCACTCTCATCCTTCTAGAAACACTTTTGCTTCGTCATCATGATTTTAGAGTAATATAAACATTTGTAAATTATTGTAATTAGTCAGTAAGAGACAGTCAGAGTTAGTCATTCAAAATCAACACTGTATCGTTTCTCTCTGGCTCCGTGCTCCTTGCACGTAAAACACTCAACCTGGAAA
>RQOL01000074.1:23743-63165 GCA_013076295.1 Sanderia malayensis | reverse complement strand
AGTAAAAAAAGTAGAAAGTCAAGAAAAAGTGGGATGTCAAGAAAAGTGGGAAAACAAGCAAAAGTGGCAAGGCATTAAAACTGGGCAGCCATAAGAAGATGAGAAGTAAAGAAAAAGTGGAAAGTCAAGAAAAAGTGGGAAGTCATTAAAAGTGGGAAGTCGCCGAAAGTGGGAAGTCATCAAAAGTGGGAAATCAAGAAAAAGTGGGAAGTCCTTAAAAGTGGGCAATGAAGAAAAAATTGGAAGTCAAGAAAAAGTGGGAATTGGAGAAAACTTTGAAACTTGCCAAATTTTGAAGTCACCTAACATGGAAGTCCTCAAAAATGGGAGGTCATGAAAAGTGGGAGGTCATCAAAAGTGGGAAAACAAGAAAACGTGGGAAGTCGTCAAAAGTGGGAAGTCACTGAAAGTGGGAGGTCATGAAAAGTGGGAAGTCATCAAATGTGGGAAGTCAAGAAAAAGTGGGCAGTGAGGAAAAAGTGGGAAATCAAGCAAAAGTGGCAAGTCATTAAAACTGGGCAGTCAAGAGAAGGTGGGAAGTAAAGAAACAGTGGGAAGTGAAAGAAAAGTGGGAGCTCATGAATTTGGGAACCACCAAAAATGGGATTTCAAGAAAAAGTTTGAAGTCACCAAAATTGGGAATCATCAAAAGTGGGAAATAAAGATAAAGTGGGAAATCAAGCAAAAGTGGGAAGTCATTAAAACTGGGCAGTCTTAAAAAGATAGGAAGTAATGAAAAAGTGGGAAGTGAAGAAAAAGCAGGAACTCGTGAAAAGTGGGAAGTCACAAAAAACTTGGATTTCAAGAAAAAGTCGGAAGTCATCAAAAGTTGGAAGTCGTTAAAGTGGGCAGCGAAGAAAAAATGGGAAGCCAATAATAAGTAGGAAGTCATCAAAAGTTGGAAGTCATCAAACGTGGGAAGTCACCAAAAGTGGGAGGTCATCAAAAGTGGGAAGTCATCAAAAGTGGGCAGTCAAGAGAAGATGGGAAGTAAAAAAAGTAGAAAGTCAAGAAAAAGTGGGATGTCAAGAAAAGTGGGAAAACAAGCAAAAGTGGCAAGGCATTAAAACTGGGCAGTCAAGAGAAGATGGGAAGTAAACAGAAAGTGGGAAAACAAGAAAAAGTGGGAAGTCATCTAAAGTGGGAAGTCATCGAAAGCTGGAAGTTATCAAAAGTGGGAAGTCATGAAAAGTGGGAAGTCATCAAATGTGGGAAGTCAAGTGGGAAGTCACCAAAAATGGGATTTTAAAAAAAGTGGGAAGTCAGCAAAAGTTGGAATTCATTAAAGTGGCAAAACAAGAAAAAGTGGGAAGTGATCGAAAGTGGAAGTCAGCAAAAGTGGGAGGTCATCAAATGTGGGAAGTCATCAAAATTGGTAATCATGAAAAGTGGGAAGTCATCAATAGTGGGAAGTGGAGAAAAAATGGGAAGTTAAGAAGAAGTGGGAAGCCATCAAAACTGGGCAGTCATAAGAAGATGAGAAGTAAAGAATAAGTGGAAAGTCAAAAAAAGTGGGAAGTCATTAAAAGTGGGAAGTCGCCGAAAGTGGGAAGTCATCAAAAGTGGGAAATCAAGAAAAAGTGGGAAGTCCTTAAAAGTGGGCAATAAAGAAAAAATTGGAAGTCAAGAAAAAGTGGGAATTGGAGAAAACTTTGGAACTTACCAAAGCTTGAAGTCACCTAACATGGAAGTCCTCAAAAATGGGAGGTCATGAAAAGTGGGAGGTCATCAAAAGTGGGAAAACAAGAAAACGTGGGAAGTCGTCAAAAGTGGGAAGTCACTGAAAGTGGGAGGTCATGAAAAGTGGGAAGTCATCAAATGTGGGAAGTCAAGAAAAAGTGGGCAGTGAGGAAAAAGTGGGAAATCAAGCAAAGTGGCAAGTAATTAAAACTGGGCAGTCAAGAGAAGGTGGGAAGTAAAGAAACAGTGGGAAGTGAAGAAAAAGTGGGAGCTCATGAAAAGTGGGAACCACCAAAAATGGGATTTCAAGAAAAAGTTTGAAGTCACCAAAATTGGGAATCATCAAAAGTGGGAAATAAAGATAAAGTGGAAAATCAAGCAAAAGTGGGAAGTCATTAAAACTGGGCAGTCTTAAAAAGAGAGAAAGTAATGAAAAAGTGGGAAGTAAAGAAAAAGCAGGAACTCGTGAAAAGTGGGAAGTCACAAAAAACTTGGATTTCAAGAAAAAGTCGGAAGTCATCAAAAGTTGGAAGTCGTTAAAGTTGGCAGCGAAGAAAAAATGGGAAGCCAATAATAAGTGGGAAGTCATCAAAAGTTGGAAGTCATCAAACGTGGGAAGTCACCAAAAGTGGGAGGTCATCAAAAGTGGGAAGTCATCAAAAGTGGGCAGTCAAGAGAAGATGGGAAGTAAAAAAAGTAGAAAGTCAAGAAAAAGTGGGATGTCAAGAAAAGTGGGAAAACAAGCAAAAGTGGCAAGGCATTAAAACTGGGCAGTCAAGAGAAGATGGGAAGTAAAGAGAAAGTGGGAAAAGAAGAAGAAGTGGGAATTCATGAAACGTCGGAAGTCACCAAAAATGGGGTTTCAGGAAAAGTGGGAAGTCATCAAAAGTTGGAATTCATTAAAGTGGGAAAACAAGAAAAAAAGGGAAGTGATCGAAAGTGGAAGTCACCAAAAGTGGGAGGTCATGAAAAGTGGGAAGTCATCAAAATTGGTAATCATCAAAAGTGGGAAGTAAAGAAAAAGTGGGAAGTCATGAAAAGTGGGAAGTCATCAAATGTGGGAAGTGAACAAAAATGGGAAGTTAAGAAGAAGTGGGAAGCCATCAAAACTGGCAGTCATAAGAAGATGAGAAGTAAAGAAAAAGTGGAAAGTCAAGAAAAAGTGGGAAGTGGAGAAAACTTTGGAACTTACAAAAGTTTGAAGTCACCTAACGTGGAAGACATCAAAAGTTGGAATTCATGAAAAGTGGGAAGTCATCAAAAGTGGGAATTCATTAAAGTGGGAAAACAAGAAAAAGTGGGAAGTCATCGAAAGTGGGAAGTCACCAAAAGTGGGAGGTCTTCAAAATGGCAAGTTATCAAAATTGGTAATAATCAAAAGTGGGAAGTAAAGAAAAAGTGGGAAATCAAGCAAAAGTGGGAAGTCATTAAAACATGGCAATCAAGAGAAGATGGGAAGTAAAGAAAAAGTGGAAGTGAAGGAGAAGTGGCAATTCATGAAACGTTGGAAGTCACTAAAAATGGGATTTCAGGAAAAAGTGGGAAGTCATGAAAAGTTGGAATTCATTAAAGTGGGAAAACAAGAAAAAGTGGGAAGTCATCGAAAGTGGGAAGTCACCAAAAGTGGGAGGTTATAAAAAGTGGCAAGTGATCCAAATTGGTTATAATGAAAAGTGGGAAGTAAAGAAAAAGTGGGAAATCATCAAAAGTGGGAAGTCAAGAAAAAGTGGGAAGAGAAGGAAAAGTGGGAAATCAAGCAAAAGTGGGAAGTCATTAAAACTGGGCAGTCAAGAGAAGATGGGAAGTAAAGAAAAATGGGAAGTGAAGAAATATGGGAACTCACGAAAAGTGGGAAGTCACAAAAATGGGATTTCAAGAAAAAGTGGGAAGTCATCAAAAGTTGGAAGTCATTAAAGTGGACGGTGAAGAAAAAATGGGAAGCCAAGAATTAGTGGGAAGTCATCAAAAGTTGGAAGTCATCAGACGTGGGAAGTCACCAAAAGTGGGAAGTCATCAAATGTGGGAAGTGACGAAAAAATTGGAAGTAAGGAAGAAGTGGAAAGCCATCAAAAGTTGAAAATCATCAAAAGTGGGAGGTCAAGAAAAAGTGGGAAGTCAAGAAAAAGTGGGAAATCAAAAAAAGAGGAAAGTCATTAAAACTGGGCAGTCAAGAGAAGGTGGGAAGTAAAGAAACAGTGGGAAGTGAAGAAAAAGTGGGAGCTCATGAAAAGTGGGGACCACCAAAATGGGATTTCAAGAAAAAGTTTGAAGTCACCAAAATTGGGAATCATCAAAAGTGGGAAATAAAGATAAAGTGGAAAAGTGAAGGAAAAGTGAATCATCAAAAGTGGAAATCAGGGAAAAAAGTTGGGAAGTGAAGAAAAAGTGGGAAATCAAGAAATGTGGGAAGTCACTAAGACTGGGCAGTCAAGAGAAGATGAGAAGTAAAGAAAAAGTGGGAAGTGAAGGAGAAGTGGCAATTCATGAAACGTTGGAAGTCACCAAAAATGGGATTTCAGGAAAAGTGGGAAGTCATGAAAAGTTGGAATTCATTAAGTGGGAAAACAAGAAAAAGTGGGAAGTCATCAAAAGTGGAAAGTCACCGAAAGTTGGAGGTCATCAAAAGTGGCAAGTCATTAAATTGGTAATAATCAAAAATGCAAATGAAGAAAAAGTGGGAAGTCTTTAAAAGTAGGCAGTGAAGAAAAATGGAAGTCAAGACAAAGGGGGAGGTGAGGAAATCTTTGAAAGTTACCAAAGTTTGAAGTCACCTAACGTGGAAGTCATCAAAAGTGGGAAGTCATGAAAAGTGGGAAGTTATCAAACTGGGAAAACAAGAAAAAGTGGGAAGTCATCTAAAGTGGAAGTCACCGAAAGTGGGAAGTTATCAAAAGTGGGAAGTCATCAAAAGTGGGGGGTCATCAAAAGTGGGAAGTAAAGAAAAAGTGGGAAGTCATGAAAAGTGGGAAGTCACCAAATGTGGGAAGTGAAAAAAAATGGGAAGTTAAGGTGAAGTGGGAAGCGATCAAAAGTTGAAAATCATCAAAAGTGGGAAGTCATGAAAAGCGGGAAATCATCAAAGTGGGAAATCAAGCAAAAGTGAGAAGTCATTAAAACTGGGCAGTCTTAAAAAGATAGGAAGTAATGAAAAAGTGGGAAATGAAGAAAAAAGCGGGAACTCGTGAAAAGTGGGAAGTCAAAACTTGGATTTCAAGAAAAAGTCGGAAGTCATCAAAAAGTTGGAAGTCGTTAAAGTGGGCAGCGAAGGAAACATGGGAAGCCATAATAAGTGGGAAGTAATCAAAAGTTGGAAGTCACCAAAAGTGGAGGTCTTCAAAAATGGCAAGTTATCAAAATTGGTAATCATCAAAAGTGGAAGTAAAGAAAAAGTGGGAAGTCATGAAAAGTGGGAAGTCATCAAATGTGGAAGTGAACAAAAAATGGGAAGTTAAGAAGAAGTGGGAAGCCATCAAAACTGGGCAGTCATAAGAAGATGAGAAGTAAAGAAAAAGTGGAAAGTCAAGAAAAAGTGGGAAGTGGAGAAAACTTTGGAACTTACAAAAGTTTGAAGTCACCTAACGTGGAAGACATCAAAAGTTGGAATTCATGAAAAGTGGGAAGTCATCAAAAAGTGGGAATTCATTAAAGTGGGAAAACAAGAAAAAGTGGGAAGTCATCGAAAGTGGAAGTCACCAAAAAGTGGGAGGTCTTCAAAAATGGCAAGTTATCAAAATTGGTAATAATCAAAAGTGGGAAGTAAAGAAAAAGTGGGAATCAAGCAAAAGGGAAGTCATTAAAACATGGCAATCAAGAGAAGAGGAAGTAAAGAAAAAGTGGAAGTGAAGGAGAAGTGGCAATTCATGAAACGTTGGAAGTTCACTAAAAATGGGATTTCAGGAAAAAGTGGAAGTCATGAAAAGTTGGAATTCATTAAAGTGGGAAAACAAGAAAAAGTGGGAAGTCATCGAAAGTGGGAAGTCACCAAAAGGGAGGTTATAAAAAGTGGCAAGTGATCCAAATTGGTTATAATGAAAAGTGGGAAGTAAAGAAAAAGTGGGAAATCATCAAAAGTGGAAGTCAAGAAAAAGGGAAGAGAAGGAAAAGTGGGAAATCAAGCAAAAGTGGGAAGTCATTAAAACTGGGCAGTAAGAGAATGGGAAGTAAAGAAAAATGGAAGTGAAGAAAATATGGGAACTCACGAAAAGTGGGAAGTCACAAAAAATGGGATTTCAAGAAAAAGTGGGAAGTCATCAAAAGTTGGAAGTCATTAAAGTGGACGTGAAGAAAAATGGAGAAGCCAAGAATTAGTGAGAAGTCATCAAAATTGGAAGTCATCAGACGTGGAAGTCACCAAAAGTGGGAAGTCATCAAATTGGGAAGTGACGAAAAAATTGGAAGTAAGGAAAGTGGAAAGCCATCAAAAGTTGAAAATCATCAAAAGGAGGAGGTCAAGAAAAAGTGGGAAGTGAAGAAAAAGTGGGAAATCAAAAAAAAGAGGAAAGTCATTAAAACTGGCAGTCAAGAGAAGTGGGAAGTAAAGAAACAGTGGAAGTGAAGAAAAAGTGGGAGCTCATGAAAAGTGGGGACCACCAAAAATGGGATTTCAAGAAAAAGTTTGAAGTCACCAAAATTGGGAATCATCAAAAGTGGGAAATAAAGATAAAGTGGAAAGTGAAGGAAAAGTGGAAGTCATCAAAAGTGGGAAGTCAGGAAAAAGTGGGAAGTGAAGAAAAAAGTGGGAAATCAAGAAAATGTGGGAAGTCACTAGACTGGGCAGTCAAGAGAAGATGAGAAGTAAAGAAAAAGTGGGAAGTGAAGGAGAAGTGCAATTCATGAAACGTTGGAAGTCACCAAAAATGGGATTCAGGAAAAAGTGGGAAGTCATGAAAAGTTGGAATTCATTAAAGTGGAAAACAAGAAAAAGTGGGAAGTCATCAAAAGTGGAAAGTCACCGAAAGTTGGAGGTCATCAAAAGTGGCAAGTCATTAAAATTGGTAATAATCAAAAATGCAAAATGAAGAAAAAGTGGGAAGCTTTAAAAGTAGGCAGTGAAAGAAAAAATGGGAAGTCAAGACAAAGGGGAGGTGAAGAAATCTTGAAAGTTACCAAAGTTTGAAGTCACCTAACGTGGAAGTCATCAAAAGTGGGAAGTCATGAAAAGTGGGAAGTTATCAAAACTGGGAAAACAAGAAAAAGTGGGAAGTCATCTAAAGTGGAAAGTCACCGAAAGTGGGAAGTTATCAAAAGGGAAGTCATCAAAAGGGGGGTCATCAAAAGTGGGAAGTAAAGAAAAAGTGGGAAGTCATGAAAAGTGGGAAGTCACCAAATGTGGGAAGTGAAGAAAAATGGGAATAAGGTGAAGTGGGAAGCGATCAAAAGTTGAAAATCATCAAAAGTGGGATCAGTCATGAAAAGCGGGAAATCATCAAAAGTGGGAAATCAAGCAAAAGTGAGAAGTCATTAAAACTGGGCAGTCTTAAAAAGATAGGAAGTAATGAAAAAGTGGAAATGAAGAAAAAGCGGGAACTCGTGAAAAGTGGGAAGTCATAAAAAACTTGGATTTCAAAAAAAGTCGGAAGTCATCAAAAGTTGGAAGTCGTTAAAGTGGGCAGCGAAGGAAACATGGGAAGCCAATAATAAGTGGGAAGTAATCAAAAGTTGGAAGTCATCAAACGTGGGAAGTCACCAAAAGTGGGAGTCATCAAAATTGGGAAGTCATCAAACGTGGGCAGTCAAGAGAAGATGGGAAGTAAAAAAAAGTAGAAAGTCAAGAAAAAGTGGGATGTCAAGAAAAGTGGGAAAACAAGCAAAGGTGGCAAGGCATTAAAACTGGGCAGTCAAGAGAAGATGGGAAGTAAAGAGAAAGTGGGAAGACAAGAAAAAGTGGAAGTCATCTAAAGTGGGAAGTCACCGAAAGTTGGAAGTCATCAAAAGTGGGGGGTCATGAAAAGTGGGAAGTCATCAAATGTGGGAAGTCAAGTGGGAAGTCACCAAAAATAGGATTTTAAGAAAAAGTGGGAAGTCATCAAAAGTTGGAATTCTTTAAAGTGGGAAAACAAGAAAAAAGTGGGAAGTGATCGAAAGTGGAAGTCACCAAAAAGTGCGAGGTCATCAAAAGTGGGAAGTCATCAAAATTGGTAATCATCAAAAGTGGGAAGTCATCAAATGTGGGAGGTGGAGAAAAAATGGGAAGTTAAGAAGAAGTGGGAAGCCATCAAAACTGGGCAGTCATAAGAAGATGAGAAGTAAAGAAAAAGTGGAAAGTCAAGAAAAAGTGGGAAGTCATTAAAAGTGGGAAGTCGCCGAAAGTGGGAAGTCATCAAAAGTGTGAAATCAAAAAAAAGTGGGAAGTCCTTAAAAGTGGGCAATGAAGAAAAAATTGGAAGTCAAGAAAAAGTGGAATTGGAGAAAACTTTGGAACTTACCAAAGTTTTGAAGTCACCTAACATGGAAGTCCTCAAAAATGGGAGGTCATGAAAAGTGGGAGGTCATCAAAAGTGGGAAAACAAAAAAAAGTGGGAAGTCATCAAAAGTGGGAAGTCACCGAAAATTGGAGGTCATCAAAAGTGGCAAGTCATTAAAATTGGTAATAATCAAAAATGCAAAATGAAGAAAAAGTGGGAAGTCTTTAAAAGTTGGAATTCTTTAAAGTGGGAAAACAAGAAAAAGTGGGAAGTGATCGAAAGTGGAAGTCACCAAAAGTGCGAGGTCATCAAAAGTGGGAAGTCATCAAAATTGGTAATTATCAAAAGTGGGAAGTAAAGAAAAAGTGGGAAGTCATCAAATGTGGGAAGTGACGAAAAAATTGGAAGTAAGGAAGAAGTGGAAAGCCATCAAAAGTTGAAAATCATCAAAAGTGGGAGGTCAAGAAAAAGTGGGAAGTGAAGAAAAAGTGGGAAATCAAAAAAAGAGGAATATCATTAAAACTGGGCAGTCAAGAGAAGGTGGGAAGTAAAGAAACAGTGGGAAGTGAAGAAAAAGTGGGAGCTCATGAAAAGTGGGGACCACCAGAAATGGGATTTCAAAAAAAGTTTGAAGTCACCAAAATTGGAATCATCAAAAGTGGGAAATAAAGATAAAGTGGAAAGTGAAGGAAAAGTGGGAAGTCATCAAAAGTGGGAAGTCAGGAAAAAGTGGGAAGTGAAGAAAAAGTGGGAAATCAAGAAAATGTGGGAAGTCACTAAGACTGGGCAGTCAAGAGAAGATGAGAAGTAAAGAAAAAGTGGGAAGTGAAGGAGAAGTGGCAATTCATGAAACGTTGGAAGTCACCAAAAATGGGATTTCAGGAAAAAGTGGGAAGTCATGAAAAGTTGGAATTCATTAAAGTGGGTAAACAAGAAAAAGTGGGAAGTCATCAAAAGTGGAAAGTCACCGAAAGTTGGAGGTCATCAAAAGTGGCAAGTCATTAAAATTGGTAATAATCAAAAATGCAAAATGAAGAAAAAGTGGGAAGTCTTTAAAAGTAGGCAGTGAAGAAAAAATGGGAAGTCAAGACAAAGGGGAGGTGAGGAAATCTTTGAAAGTTACCAAAGTTTGAAGTCACCTAACGTGGAAGTCATCAAAAGTGGGAAGTCATGAAAAGTGGGAAGTTATCAAAACTGGGAAAACAAGAAAAAGTGGGAAGTCATCTAAAGTGGAAGTCACCGAAAGTGGGAAGTTATCAAAAGTGGGAAGTCATCAAAAGTGGGGGTCATCAAAAGTGGGAAGTAAAGAAAAAGTGGAAGTCATGAAAAGTGGGAAGTCACCAAATGTGGGAAGTGAAGAAAAAATGGGAAGTTAAGGTGAAGTGGGAAGCGATCAAAAGTTGAAAATCATCAAAAGTGGGAAGTCATGAAAAGCGGGAAATCATCAAAAGTGGGAAATCAAGCAAAAGTGAGAAGTCATTAAAACTGGGCAGTCTTAAAAAGATAGGAAGTAATGAAAAAGTGGGAAATGAAGAAAAAGCGGGAACTCGTGAAAAGTGGGAAGTCATAAAAAACTTGGATTTCAAGAAAAAGTCGGAAGTCATCAAAAGTTGGAAGTCGTTAAAGTGGGCAGCGAAGGAAACATGGGAAGCCAATAATAAGTGGGAAGTAATCAAAAGTTGGAAGTCATCAAACGTGGGAAGTCACCAAAAGTGGGAGGTCATCAAAATTGGGAAGTCATCAAACGTGGGCAGTCAAGAGAAGATGGGAAGTAAAAAAAAGTAGAAAGTCAAGAAAAAGTGGGATGTCAAGAAAAGTGGAAAACAAGCAAAGGTGGCAAGGCATTAAAACTGGCAGTCAAGAGAAGATGGGAAGTAAAGAGAAAGTGGGAAGACAAGAAAAAGTGGAAGTCATCTAAAGTGGAAGTCACCGAAAGTTGGAAGTCATCAAAAGTGGGGGGTCATGAAAAGTGGGAAGTATCAAAAGTGTGGGAAGATCAAGTGGGAAGTCACCAAAAATAGGATTTTAAGAAAAAGTGGGAAGTCATCAAAAGTTGGAATTCTTTAAAGTGGGAAAACAAGAAAAAGTGGGAAGTGATCGAAAGTGGAAGTCACCAAAAGTGCGAGGTCATCAAAAGTGGGAAGTCATCAAAATTGGTAATCATCAAAAGTGGGAAGTCATCAAATGTGGGAGGTGGAGAAAAAATGGGAAGTTAAGAAGAAGTGGGAAGCCATCAAAACTGGGCAGTCATAAGAAGATGAGAAGTAAAGAAAAAGTGGAAAGTCAAGAAAAAGTGGGAAGTCATTAAAAGTGGGAAGTCGCCGAAAGTGGGAAGTCATCAAAAGTGTGAAATCAAAAAAAAGTGGGAAGTCCTTAAAAGTGGGCAATGAAGAAAAATTGGAAGTCAAGAAAAAGTGGGAATTGAGAAAACTTTGGAACTTACCAAAGTTTGAAGTCACCTAACATGGAAGTCCTCAAAAATGGGAGGTCATGAAAAGTGGGAGGTCATCAAAAGTGGGAAAACAAAAAAAGTGGGAAGTCATCAAAGTGGGAAGTCACCGAAAATTGGAGGTCATCAAAAGTGGCAAGTCATTAAAATTGGTAATAATCAAAAATGCAAAATGAAGAAAAAGTGGGAAGTCTTTAAAAGTTGGAATTCTTTAAAGTGGGAAACAAGAAAAAGTGGGAAGTGATCGAAAGTGGAAGTCACCAAAAGTGCGAGGTCATCAAAAGTGGGAAGTCATCAAAATTGGTAATTATCAAAAGTGGGAAGTAAAGAAAAAGTGGGAAGTCATGAAAAGTGGGAAGTCGTCAAATGTGGGAAGTGAAGAATTTGGGAAGTTAAAAAGAAGTGGGAAGCGATCAAAAGTTGAAAATCATCAAAAGTGGGAAGTCATGAAAAGCGGGAAATCATCAAAAGTGGGAAATCAAGCAAAAGTGGGAAGTCATTAAAACTGGGCAGTCTTAAAAGATAGAAAGTAATGAAAAAGTGGGAAGTGATCGAAAGTGGAAGTCAGCAAAAGTGGGAGGTCATCAAAAGTGGGAAAGTCATCAAAATTGGAATCATGAAAAGTGGGAAGTCATCAAATGTGGGAAGTGGAGAAAAAATGGGGAAGTTAAGAAGAAGTGGGAAGCCATCAAAACTGGGCAGTCATAAGAAGATGAGAAGTAAAGAAAAAGTGGAAAGTCAAGAAAAAGTGGGAAGTCATTAAAAGTGGGAAGTCGCCGAAAACTTTGGAAGTTACCAAAGTTTGAAGTCACCTAACGTGGAGTCATGAAAGTGGGAAGTCATGAAAAGTGGGAAGTCATCCAAAATGGGAAAACAAGAAAAAGTGGGAAGTCATCTAAAGTGGGAAGTCACCGAAAGTTGGAAGTTATCAAAAGTGGGAAGTCATGAAAAGTGGGAAGTCATCAAATGTGGGAAGTCAAGTGGGAAGTCACCAAAATAGGATTTTAAAAAAAAGTGGGAAGTCATCAAAAGTTGGAATTCTTTAAAGTGGGAAAACAAGAAAAAGTGGGAAGTCATCGAAAGTGGAAGTCACCAAATGTGCGAGGTCATCAAAAGTGGGAAGTCATCAAAATTGGTAATCATCAAAAGTGGGAAGTAAAGAAAAAGTGGAAAGTCATGAAAAGAGGGAAGTCATCAAATGTGGGAGTGAAAAAAAATGGGAAGTTAAGAAGAAGTGGGAAGCGATCAAAAGTTGAAATCATCAAAGTGGGAAGTCATGAAAGGGGGAATCATCAAAAGTGGGAAATCAAGCAAAAGTGGGAAGTCATTAAAACTGGGCAGTCTTAAAAAGATAGGAAGTAATGAAAAAGTGGGAAGTGATCGAAAGTGGAAGTCAGCAAAAGTGGGAGGTCATCAAAAGTGGGAAGTCATCAAAATTGGTAATCATGAAAGTGGGAAGTCATCAAATGTGGGAAGTGGAGAAAAATGGGAAGTTAAGAAGAAGTGGGGAAGCCATCAAAACTGGGCAGTCCATAAGAGGATGAGAAGTAAAGAAAAAGTGGAAAGTCAAGAAAAAGTTGGGAAGTCATTAAAAGTGGGAAGTCGCCGAAAGTGGGAAGTCATTAAAAGTGGGAAATCAAGAAAAGTGGGAGTCTTAAAAGTGGGCAATGAAGAAAATTGAAGTTAAGAAAAAGTGGGAAGTGAGGAAAACTTGGAAGTTACCAAAGTTTGAAGTCACCTAACGTGGACGTCATGAAAAGTGGGAAGTCATGAAAAGTGGCAAGTCATCAAGATGGGAAACAAGAAAAGTGGGAAGTCAGCTAAAGTGGGAAGTCACCGAAAGTTGGAAGTTATCAAAAGTGGGAAGTCATGAAAAGTGGGAAGTCATCAAATGTGGGAAGTCAAGTGGGAAGTCACCAAAAATGGGATTTTAAAAAAAAGTGGGAAGTCAGCAAAAGTTGGAATTCATTAAGGTGGGAAAACAAGAAAAAGTGGGAAGTGATCGAAAGTGGAAGTCAGCAAAAGTGGGAGGTCATCAAAAGTGGGAAGTCATCAAAATTGGTAAACATGAAAAGTGGGAAGTCATCAAATGTGGGAAGTGGAGAAAAATGGGAAGTTAAGAAGAAGTGGGAAGCCATCAAAACTGGGCAGTCATAAGAAGATGAGAAGTAAAGAAAAAGTGGAAAGTCAAGAAAAAGTGGGAAGTCATTAAAAGTGGGAAGTTGCCGAAAGTGGGAGTCATCAAAAGTGGGAAATCAAGAAAAGTGGGAAGTCCTTAAAAGTGGGAATGAAGATAAAAATTGGAAGTCAAGAAAAAGTGGGAATTGGAGAAAACTTTGGAACTTACCAAAGTTTGAAGTCACTAAATGGAAGTCCTCAAAATGGGAGGTCATGAAAGTGGGAGGTCATCAAAAGTGGGGAAAAGAAAACAAAGTGGGAAGTCATCAAAGTGGAAGTCACCGAAAGTTGGAGGTAATTAAAAGTGGAAGTCATTAAAATTGGTAATAATCAAAAATGCAAAATGAAGAAAAAGTGGGAAGTCTTTAAAAGTAGGCAGTGAAGAAAAAATGGGAAGTCAAGACAAAGGGGGAGTGAGGAAATCTTTGGAAGTTACCAAAGTTTGAAGTCACCTAACGTGGAAGTCATCAAAAGTGGGAAGTCAGAAAAGTGGGAAGTCATCAAAACTGGGAAAACAAGAAAAAGTGGGAAGTCATCTAAAGTGGAAGTCACCTAAAATGGGAAGTTATCAAAAGTGGGAAGTCATCAAAATGGGGGGTCATGAAAAGTGGAAGTCATCAAATGTGGGAAGTCAAGTGGGAAGTCACCAAAAATAGGATTTTAAGAAAAAGTGGGAAGTCATCAAAAGTTGGAATTCTTTAAAGTGGGAAAACAAGAAAAAGTGGGAAGTGATCGAAAGTGGAAGTCACAAAAGTGCGAGGTCATCAAAAGTGGGAAGTCATCAAAATTGGTAATCATCAAAAGTGGGAAGTCATCAAATGTGGGAAGTGGAGAAAAAATGGGAAGTTAAGAATAAGTGGGAAGCCATCAAAACTGGGCAGTCATAAGAAGATGAGAAGTAAAGAAAAAGTGGAAAGTCAAGAAAAAGTGGGAAGTCATTAAAAGTGGGAAGTCGCCCGAAAGTGGGAAGTCATCAAAAGTGTTGAAATCAAGAAAAAGTGGGAAGTCCTTAAAAGTGGGCAATGAAGAAAAAATTGGAAGTCAAGAAAAAGTGGGAATTGGAGAAAACTTTGGAACTTACAAAGTTTGAAGTCACCTAACATGGAAGTCCTCAAACAATGGGAGGTCATCAAAAGTGGGAGGTCATCAAAAGTGGGAAAACAAAAAAAAGTGGGAAGTCATCAAAAGTGGGAAGTCACCGAAAGTTGGAGGTCATCAAAAGTGGCAAGTCATTAAAATTGGTAATAATCAAAAATGCAAAATGAAGAAAAAGTGGGAAGTCTTTAAAAGTAGGCAGTGAAGAAAAAAATGGGAAGTCAAGACAAAGGGGGAAGTGAGGAAATCTTTGAAAGTTACCAAAGTTTGAAGTCACTAACGTGGAAGTCATCAAAAGTGGGAAGTCATGAAAAGTGGAAGTTATCAAAACTGGGAAAACAAGAAAAAGTGGGAAGTCATCTAAAGTGGAAGTCACCGAAAGTGGGAAGTTATCAAAAGTGGGAAGTCATCAAAAGTGGGGGGTCATGAAAAGTGGGAAGTCAACAAATGTGGGAAGTCAAGTGGGAAGTCACCTAAAATAGGATTTTAAGAAAAGTGGGAAGTCATAAAAAGTTGGAATTCTTTAAAGTGGGAAAACAAGAAAAAGTGGGAAGTGATCGAAAGTGGAAGTCACCAAAAGTGCGAGGTCATCAAAAGTGGGAAGTCATCAAAATTGTAATCATCAAAAGTGGGAAGTAAAGAAAAAGTGGGAAGTCATGAAAAGTGGGAAGTCATCAAATGTGGGAAGTGAAGAAAAAATGGGAAGTTAAGGTGAAGTGGGAAGCGATCAAAAGTTGAAAATCATCAAAAGTGGGAAGTCATGAAAAGCGGGAAATCATCAAAAGTGGGAAATCAAGCAAAAGTGAGAAGTCATTAAAACTGGGCAGTCTTAAAAAGATAGGAAGTAATGAAAAAGTGGGAAATGAAGAAAAGCGGGAACTCGTGAAAAGTGGGAAGTCACAAAAACTTGGATTTCAAGAAAAAGTCGGAAGTCATCAAAAGTTGGAAGTCGTTAAAGTGGGCAGCGAAGGAAACATGGGAAGCCAATAATAAGTGGGAAGTAATCAAAAGTTGGAAGTCATCAAACGTGGGAAGTCACCAAAGTGGGAGGTCATCAAAATTGGGGAAGTCATCAAACGTGGGCAGTCAAGAGAAGATGGAAAGTAAAAAAAAGTAGAAAGTCAAGAAAAAGTGGGATGTCAAGAAAAGTGGGAAAACAAGCAAAGGTGGGAAGGCATTAAAACTGGGCAGTCAAAAGAAGATGGGAAGTAAAGAGAAAGTGGGAAAACAAGAAAAAAGTGGAAGTCATCTAAAGTGGGAAGTCACCGAAAGTTGGAAGTCATCAAAAGTGGGGGGTCATGAAAAGTGGGAAGTCATCAAATGTGGGAAGTCAAGTGGGAAGTCACCAAAAATAGGATTTTAAGAAAAAGTGGGAAGTCATCAAAAGTTGGAATTCTTTAAAGTGGGAAAACAAGAAAAGTGGAAGTGATCGAAAGTGGAAGTCACCAAAAGTGCGAGGTCATCAAAAGTGGGAAGTCATCAAAATTGGTAATCATCAAAAGTGGGAAGTAAAGAAAAAGTGGGAAGTCATGAAAAGTGGGAAGTCATCAAATGTGGGAAGTGAAGAAAAAATGGGAAGTTAAGGTGAAGTGGGAAGCGATCAAAAGTTGAAAATCATCAAAAGTGGGAAGTCATGAAAAGCGGGAAATCATCAAAGTGGGAAATCAAGCAAAAGTGAGAAGTCATTAAAACTGGGCAGTCTTAAAAAGATAGGAAGTAATGAAAAGTGGGAAATGAAGAAAAAGCGGGAACTCGTGAAAAGTGGGAAGTCACAAAAAACTTGGATTTCAAGAAAAAGTCGGAAGTCATCAAAAGTTGGAAGTCGTTAAAGTGGGCAGCGAAGGAAACATGGGAAGCCAATAATAAGTGGGAAGTAATCAAAAGTTGGAAGTCATCAAACGTGGGAAGTCACCAAAAGTGGGAGTCATCAAAATTGGGAAGTCATCGAACGTGGGCAGTCAAGAGAAGATGGGAAGTAAAAAAAAGTAGAAAGTCAAGAAAAGAGTGGGATGTCAAGAAAAGTGGGAAAACAAGCAAAGGTGGCAAGGCATTAAAACTGGGCAGTCAAGAGAAGATGGAAGTAAAGAGAAAGTGGGAAAACAAGAAAAAATGGAAGTCATCTAAAGTGGGAAGTCACCGAAAGTTGGAAGTCATCAAAGTGGGGGTCATGAAAAGTGGGAAGTCATCAAATGTGGGAAGTCAAGTGGGAAGTCACCAAAAATAGGATTTTAAGAAAAAGTGGGAAGTCATCAAAAGTTGGAATTCTTTAAAGTGGGAAAACAAGAAAAAGTGGGAAGTGATCGAAAGTGGAAGTCACCAAAAGTGCGAGGTCATCAAAAGTGGGAAGTCATCAAAATTGGTAATCATCAAAAGTGGGAAGTCATCAAATGTGGGAGGTGGAGAAAAAATGGGAAGTTAAGAAGAAGTGGGAAGCCATCAAAACTGGGCAGTCATAAGAAGATGAGAAGTAAAGAAAAAGTGGAAAGTCAAGAAAAAGTGGGAAGTCATTAAAAGTGGGAAGTCGCCGAAAGTGGGAAGTCATCAAAAGTGTGAAATCAAAAAAAAGTGGGAAGTCCTTAAAAGTGGGCAATGAAGAAAAAATTGGAAGTCAAGAAAAAGTGGGAATTGGAGAAAACTTTGGAACTTACCAAAGTTTGAAGTCACCTAACATGGAAGTCCTCAAAAATGGGAGGTCATGAAAAGTGGGAGGTCATCAAAAGTGGGAAAACAAAAAAAAGTGGGAAGTCATCAAAAGTGGGAAGTCACCGAAAGTTGGAGGTCATCAAAAGTGGCAAGTCATTAAAATTGGTAATAACAAAAATGCAAAATGAAAAAAAAGTGGGAAGTCTTAAAATAGCAGTGAAGAAAAAATGGAAGTCAAGACAAAGGGGGAAGTGAGGAAATCTTGAAGTTACCAAAGTTTGAAGTCCCCTAACGTGGAAGTCATCAAAAGTGGGAAATCAGGAAAAATGGGAAGTCATCAAAACTGGAAAACAGAAAAAGTGGGAAGTCATCTAAAGTGAAGTCCCTGAAGGGGACAGTGGGAAGTCATCAAAAGTGGGGGGTCATGAAAAGTGGGAGTCATCAAATGTGGGAAGTCAAGTGGGAAGTCACCAAAAATAGGATTTTAAGAAAAAGTGGGAAGTCATCAAAAGTTGGAATTCTTTAAAGTGGGAAAACAAGAAAAAGTGGGAAGTGATCGAAAGTGGAAGTCACCAAAAGTGCGAGGTCATCAAAAGTGGGAAGTCATCAAAATTGGTAATCATCAAAAGTGGGAAGTAAAGAAAAAGTGGGAAGTCATGAAAAGTGGGAAGTCACGAAAGTTGGAAGTCATAAAAGTGGGGGGTCATGAAAAGTGGGAAGTCATCAAATGTGGGAGGTCAAGTGGAAGTCACCAAAAATAGGATTTTAAGAAAAAGTGGGAAGTCATCAAAAGTTGGAATTCTTTAAAGTGGGAAAACAAGAAAAAGTGGGAAGTGATCGAAAGTGGAAGTCACCAAAAGTGCGAGGTCATCAAAAGTGGGAAGCCATCAAAATTGGTAATCATCAAAAGTGGGAAGTCATCAAATGTGGGAAGTGGAGAAAAATGGGAAGTTAAGAAGAAGTGGGAAGCCATCAAAACTGGGCAGTCATAAGAAGATGAGAAGTAAAGAAAAAGTGGAAAGTCAAGAAAAAGTGGGAAGTCATTAAAAGTGGGAAGTCGCCGAAAGTGGGAAGTCATCTAAAGTGTGAAATCAAGAAAAAGTGGAAGTCCTTAAAAGTGGGCAATTAAGAAAAAATTAGAAGTCAAGAAAAAGTGAGAATTGGAGAAAACTTTGCAACTTACCAAAGTTTGAAGTCACCTAACATGGAAGTCCTCAAAAATGGGAGGTCATGAAAAGTGGGAGGTCATCAAAAGTGGGAAAACAAAAAAAAGTGGGAAGTCATCAAAAGTGGGAAGTCACCGAAAGTTGGAGGTCATCAAAAGTGGCAAGTCATTAAAATTGGTAATAATCAAAAATGCAAAATGAAGAAAAAGTGGGAAGTCTTTAAAAGTAGGCAGTGAAGAAAAAATGGGAAGTCAAGACAAAGGGGGAAGTGAGGAAATCTTTGAAAGTTACCAAAGTTTGAAGTCACCTAAAGTGGAAGTCATCAAAAGTGGGAAGTCATGAAAAGTGGGAAGTCATCAAAACTGGGAAAACAAGAAAAAGTGGGAAGTCATCTAAAGTGGAAGTCACAGAAAGTGGGAAGTTATCAAAAGTGGGAAGTCATCCAAAGTGGGGGGTCGTGAAAAGTGGGAAGTCATCAAATGTGGGAAGTCAAGTGGGAAGTCACCAAAAATAGGATTTTAAGAAAACGTGGGAAGTCATCAAAAGTTGTTATTCTTTAAAGTGGGAAAACAAGAAAAAGTGGGAAGTGATCGAAAGTGGAAGTCACCAAAAGTGCGAGGTCATCAAAAGTGGGAAGTCATCAAAATTGGTAATCATCAAAAGTGGGAAGTAAAGAAAAAGTGGGAAGTCATGAAAAGTGGAAAGTCATCAAATTTTGGAAGTGAAGAAAAGATGGGAAGTTAAGAAGAAGTGGGAAGCGATCAAAAGTTGAAAATCATCAAAAGTGGGAAGTCATGAAAAGCGGGAAATCATCAAAAGTGGGAAATCAAGCAAAAGTGGGAAGTCATTAAAACTGGGCAGTCCTAAAAAGATAGGAAGTAATGAAAAAGTGGGAAATGAAGAAAAAGCGGGAACTCGTGAAAAGTGGGAAGTCACAAAAAACTTGGATTTCAAGAAAAAGTCGGAAGTCATCAAAAGTTGGAAGTCGTTAAAGTGGGCAGCGAAGGAAAAATGGGAAGCCAATAATAAGTGGGAAGTCATCAAAAGTTGGAAGTCATCAAACGTGGGAAGTCACCAAAAGTGGGAGGTCATCAAAAGTGGGAAGTCATCAAAAGTGGGCAGTCAGGAGAAGATGGGAAGTAAAAAAAAGTAGAAAGTCAAGAAAAAGTGGGATGTCAAGAAAAGTGGGAAAACAAGCAAAAGTGGCAAGGCATTAAAACTGGGCAGCCATAAGAAGATGAGAAGTAAAGAAAAAGTGGAAAGTCAAGAAAAAGTGGGAAGTCATTAAAAGTGGGAAGTCGCCGAAAGTGGGAAGTCACCGAAAGTTGGAGGTCATCAAAAGTGGCAAGTCATTAAAATTGGTAATAATCAAAAATGCAAAATGAAGAAAAAGTGGGAAGTCTTTAAAAGTAGGCAGTGAAGAAAAAATGGGAAGTCAAGACAAAGGGGGAAGTGAGGAAATCTTTGGAAGTTACCAAAGTTTGAAGTCACCTAACGTGGAAGTCATCAAAAGTGGGAAGTCAGGAAAAGTGGGAAGTCATCAAAACTGGGAAAACAAGAAAAAGTGGGAAGTCATCTAAAGTGGAAGTCCCTGAAAGTGGGAAGTTATCAAAAGTGGGAAGTCATCAAAGTGGGGGGTCATGAAAAGTGGGAAGTCATCAAATGTGGGAAGTCAAGTGGGAAGTCACCAAAAATAGGATTTTAAGAAAAAGTGGGAAGTCATCAAAAGTTGGAATTCTTTAAAGTGGGAAAACAAGAAAAAGTGGGAAGTGATCGAAAGTGGAAGTCACCAAAAGTGCGAGGTCATCAAAAGTGGGAAGTCATCAAAATTGGTAATCATCAAAAGTGGGAAGTAAAGAAAAAGTGGGAAGTCATGAAAAGTGGGAAGTCACCGAAAGTTGGAAGTCATCAAAAGTGGGGGTCATGAAAAGTGGGAAGTCATCAAATGTGGGAGGTCAAGTGGGAAGTCACCAAAAATAGGATTTTAAGAAAAAGTGGGAAGTCATCAAAAGTTGGAATTCTTTAAAGTGGGAAAACAAGAAAAAGTGGGAAGTGATCGAAAGTGGAAGTCACCAAAAGTGCGAGGTCATCAAAAGTGGGAAGCCATCAAAATTGGTAATCATCAAAAGTGGGAAGTCATCAAATGTGGGAAGTGGAGAAAAAATGGGAAGTTAAGAAGAAGTGGGAAGCCATCAAAACTGGGCAGTCATAAGAAGATGAGAAGTAAAGAAAAAGTGGAAAGTCAAGAAAAAGTGGGAAGTCATTAAAAGTGGGAAGTCGCCGAAAGTGGGAAGTCATCTAAAGTGTGAAATCAAGAAAAAGTGGGAAGTCCTTAAAAGTGGGCAATTAAGAAAAAATTAGAAGTCAAGAAAAAGTGAGAATTGGAGAAAACTTTGCAACTTACCAAAGTTTGAAGTCACCTAACATGGAAGTCCTCAAAAATGGGAGGTCATGAAAAGTGGGAGGTCATCAAAAGTGGGAAAACAAAAAAAAGTGGGAAGTCATCAAAAGTGGGAAGTCACCGAAAGTTGGAGGTCATCAAAAGTGGCAAGTCATTAAAATTGGTAATAATCAAAAATGCAAAATGAAGAAAAAGTGGGAAGTCTTTAAAAGTAGGCAGTGAAGAAAAAATGAAAGTCAAGACAAAGGGGGAAGTGAGGAAATCTTTGAAAGTTACCAAAGTTTGAAGTCACCTAAAGTGGAAGTCATCAAAAGTGGGAAGTCATGAAAAGTGGGAAGTCATCAAAACTGGGAAAACAAGAAAAAGTGGGAAGTCATCTAAAGTGGAAGTCACAGAAAGAGGGAAGTTATCAAAAGTGGGAAGTCATCCAAAGTGGGGGGTCGTGAAAAGTGGGAAGTCATCAAATGTGGGAAGTCAAGTGGGAAGTCACCAAAAATAGGATTTTAAGAAAACGTGGGAAGTCATCAAAGTTGTTATTCTTTAAAGTGGGAAAACAAGAAAAAGTGGGAAGTGATCGAAAGTGGAAGTCACCAAAAGTGCGAGGTCATCAAAAGTGGGAAGTCATCAAAATTGGTAATCATCAAAAGTGGGAAGTAAAGAAAAAGTGGGAAGTCATGAAAAGTGGAAAGTCATCAAATTTTGGAAGTGAAGAAAAGATGGGAAGTTAAGAAGAAGTGGGAAGCGATCAAAAGTTGAAAATCATCAAAAGTGGGAAGTCATGAAAAGCGGGAAATCATCAAAAGTGGGAAATCAAGCAAAAGTGGGAAGTCATTAAAACTGGGCAGTCCTAAAAAGATAGGAAGTAATGAAAAAGTGGGAAATGAAGAAAAAGCGGGAACTCGTGAAAAGTGGGAAGTCACAAAAAACTTGGATTTCAAGAAAAAGTCGGAAGTCATCAAAAGTTGGAAGTCGTTAAAGTGGGCAGCGAAGGAAAAATGGGAAGCCAATAATAAGTGGGAAGTCATCAAAAGTTGGAAGTCATCAAACGTGGGAAGTCACCAAAAGTGGGAGGTCATCAAAAGTGGGAAGTCATCAAAAGTGGGCAGTCAGGAGAAGATGGGAAGTAAAAAAAAGTAGAAAGTCAAGAAAAAGTGGGATGTCAAGAAAAGTGGGAAAACAAGCAAAAGTGGCAAGGCATTAAAACTGGGCAGCCATAAGAAGATGAGAAGTAAAGAAAAAGTGGAAAGTCAAGAAAAAGTGGGAAGTCATTAAAAGTGGGAAGTCGCCGAAAGTGGGAAGTCACCGAAAGTTGGAGGTCATCAAAAGTGGCAAGTCATTAAAATTGGTAATAATCAAAAATGCAAAATGAAGAAAAAGTGGGAAGTCTTTAAAAGTAGGCAGTGAAGAAAAAATGGGAAGTCAAGACAAAGGGGGAAGTGAGGAAATCTTTGGAAGTTACCAAAGTTTGAAGTCACCTAACGTGGAAGTCATCAAAAGTGGGAAGTCAGGAAAAGTGGGAAGTCATCAAAACTGGGAAAACAAGAAAAAGTGGGAAGTCATCTAAAGTGGAAGTCCCTGAAAGTGGGAAGTTATCAAAAGTGGGAAGTCATCAAAAGTGGGGGGTCATGAAAAGTGGGAAGTCATCAAATGTGGGAAGTCAAGTGGGAAGTCACCAAAAATAGGATTTTAAGAAAAAGTGGGAAGTCATCAAAAGTTGGAATTCTTTAAAGTGGGAAAACAAGAAAAAGTGGGAAGTGATCGAAAGTGGAAGTCACCAAAAGTGCGAGGTCATCAAAAGTGGGAAGTCATCAAAATTGGTAATCATCAAAAGTGGGAAGTAAAGAAAAAGTGGGAAGTCATGAAAAGTGGGAAGTCACCGAAAGTTGGAAGTCATCAAAAGTGGGGGGTCATGAAAAGTGGGAAGTCATCAAATGTGGGAGGTCAAGTGGGAAGTCACCAAAAATAGGATTTTAAGAAAAAGTGGGAAGTCATCAAAAGTTGGAATTCTTTAAAGTGGGAAAACAAGAAAAAGTGGGAAGTGATCGAAAGTGGAAGTCACCAAAAGTGCGAGGTCATCAAAAGTGGGAAGCCATCAAAATTGGTAATCATCAAAAGTGGGAAGTCATCAAATGTGGGAAGTGGAGAAAAAATGGGAAGTTAAGAAGAAGTGGGAAGCCATCAAAACTGGGCAGTCATAAGAAGATGAGAAGTAAAGAAAAAGTGGAAAGTCAAGAAAAAGTGGGAAGTCATTAAAAGTGGGAAGTCGCCGAAAGTGGGAAGTCATCTAAAGTGTGAAATCAAGAAAAAGTGGGAAGTCCTTAAAAGTGGGCAATGAAGAAAAAATTAGAAGTCAAGAAAAAGTGAGAATTGGAGAAAACTTTGCAACTTACCAAAGTTTGAAGTCACCTAACATGGAAGTCCTCAAAAATGGGAGGTCATGAAAAGTGGGAGGTCATCAAAAGTGGGAAAACAAAAAAAAGTGGGAAGTCATCAAAAGTGGGAAGTCACCGAAAGTTGGAGGTCATCAAAAGTGGCAAGTCATTAAAATTGGTAATAATCAAAAATGCAAAATGAAGAAAAAGTGGGAAGTCTTTAAAAGTAGGCAGTGAAGAAAAAATGGGAAGTCAAGACAAAGGGGGAAGTGAGGAAATCTTTGAAAGTTACCAAAGTTTGAAGTCACCTAAAGTGGAAGTCATCAAAAGTGGGAAGTCATGAAAAGTGGGAAGTCATCAAAACTGGGAAAACAAGAAAAAGTGGGAAGTCATCTAAAGTGGAAGTCACAGAAAGAGGGAAGTTATCAAAAGTGGGAAGTCATCCAAAGTGGGGGGTCGTGAAAAGTGGGAAGTCATCAAATGTGGGAAGTCAAGTGGGAAGTCACCAAAAAAGGATTTTAAGAAAACGTGGGAAGTCATCAAAAGTTGTTATTCTTTAAAGTGGGAAAACAAGAAAAAGTGGGAAGTGATCGAAAGTGGAAGTCACCAAAAGTGCGAGGTCATCAAAAGTGGGAAGTCATCAAAATTGGTAATCATCAAAAGTGGGAAGTAAAGAAAAAGTGGGAAGTCATGAAAAGTGGAAAGTCATCAAATTTTGGAAGTGAAGAAAAGATGGGAAGTTAAGAAGAAGTGGGAAGCGATCAAAAGTTGAAAATCATCAAAAGTGGGAAGTCATGAAAAGCGGGAAATCATCAAAAGTGGGAAATCAAGCAAAAGTGGGAAGTCATTAAAACTGGGCAGTCCTAAAAAGATAGGAAGTAATGAAAAAGTGGGAAATGAAGAAAAAGCGGGAACTCGTGAAAAGTGGGAAGTCACAAAAAACTTGGATTTCAAGAAAAAGTCGGAAGTCATCAAAAGTTGGAAGTCGTTAAAGTGGGCAGCGAAGGAAAAATGGGAAGCCAATAATAAGTGGGAAGTCATCAAAAGTTGGAAGTCATCAAACGTGGGAAGTCACCAAAAGTGGGAGGTCATCAAAAGTGGGAAGTCATCAAAAGTGGGCAGTCAGGAGAAGATGGGAAGTAAAAAAAAGTAGAAAGTCAAGAAAAAGTGGGATGTCAAGAAAAGTGGGAAAACAAGCAAAAGTGGCAAGGCATTAAAACTGGGCAGCCATAAGAAGATGAGAAGTAAAGAAAAAGTGGAAAGTCAAGAAAAAGTGGGAAGTCATTAAAAGTGGGAAGTCGCCGAAAGTGGGAAGTCACCGAAAGTTGGAGGTCATCAAAAGTGGCAAGTCATTAAAATTGGTAATAATCAAAAATGCAAAATGAAGAAAAAGTGGGAAGTCTTTAAAAGTAGGCAGTGAAGAAAAAATGGGAAGTCAAGACAAAGGGGGAAGTGAGGAAATCTTTGGAAGTTACCAAAGTTTGAAGTCACCTAACGTGGAAGTCATCAAAAGTGGGAAGTCAGGAAAAGTGGGAAGTCATCAAAACTGGGAAAACAAGAAAAAGTGGGAAGTCATCTAAAGTGGAAGTCCCTGAAAGTGGGAAGTTATCAAAAGTGGGAAGTCATCAAAAGTGGGGGGTCATGAAAAGTGGGAAGTCATCAAATGTGGGAAGTCAAGTGGGAAGTCACCAAAAATAGGATTTTAAGAAAAAGTGGGAAGTCATCAAAAGTTGGAATTCTTTAAAGTGGGAAAACAAGAAAAAGTGGGAAGTGATCGAAAGTGGAAGTCACCAAAAGTGCGAGGTCATCAAAAGTGGGAAGTCATCAAAATTGGTAATCATCAAAAGTGGGAAGTAAAGAAAAAGTGGGAAGTCATGAAAAGTGGGAAGTCACCGAAAGTTGGAAGTCATCAAAAGTGGGGGGTCATGAAAAGTGGGAAGTCATCAAATGTGGGAGGTCAAGTGGGAAGTCACCAAAAATAGGATTTTAAGAAAAAGTGGGAAGTCATCAAAAGTTGGAATTCTTTAAAGTGGGAAAACAAGAAAAAGTGGGAAGTGATCGAAAGTGGAAGTCACCAAAAGTGCGAGGTCATCAAAAGTGGGAAGCCATCAAAATTGGTAATCATCAAAAGTGGGAAGTCATCAAATGTGGGAAGTGGAGAAAAAATGGGAAGTTAAGAAGAAGTGGGAAGCCATCAAAACTGGGCAGTCATAAGAAGATGAGAAGTAAAGAAAAAGTGGAAAGTCAAGAAAAAGTGGGAAGTCATTAAAAGTGGGAAGTCGCCGAAAGTGGGAAGTCATCTAAAGTGTGAAATCAAGAAAAAGTGGGAAGTCCTTAAAAGTGGGCAATTAAGAAAAAATTAGAAGTCAAGAAAAAGTGAGAATTGGAGAAAACTTTGCAACTTACCAAAGTTTGAAGTCACCTAACATGGAAGTCCTCAAAAATGGGAGGTCATGAAAAGTGGGAGGTCATCAAAAGTGGGAAAACAAAAAAAGTGGGAAGTCATCAAAAGTGGGAAGTCACCGAAAGTTGGAGGTCATCAAAAGTGGCAAGTCATTAAAATTGGTAATAATCAAAAATGCAAAATGAAGAAAAAGTGGGAAGTCTTTAAAAGTAGGCAGTTAAGAAAAATGGGAAGTCAAGACAAAGGGGGAAGTGAGGAAATCTTTGAAAGTTACCAAAGTTTGAAGTCACCTAAAGTGGAAGTCATCAAAAGTGGGAAGTCATGAAAAGTGGGAAGTCATCAAAACTGGGAAAACAAGAAAAAGTGGGAAGTCATCTAAAGTGGAAGTCACAGAAAGAGGGAAGTTATCAAAAGTGGGAAGTCATCCAAAGTGGGGGGTCGTGAAAAGTGGGAAGTCATCAAATGTGGGAAGTCAAGTGGGAAGTCACCAAAAATAGGATTTTAAGAAAACGTGGGAAGTCATCAAAAGTTGTTATTCTTTAAAGTGGGAAAACAAGAAAAAGTGGGAAGTGATCGAAAGTGGAAGTCACCAAAAGTGCGAGGTCATCAAAAGTGGGAAGTCATCAAAATTGGTAATCATCAAAAGTGGGAAGTAAAGAAAAAGTGGGAAGTCATGAAAAGTGGAAAGTCATCAAATTTTGGAAGTGAAGAAAAGATGGGAAGTTAAGAAGAAGTGGGAAGCGATCAAAAGTTGAAAATCATCAAAAGTGGGAAGTCATGAAAAGCGGGAAATCATCAAAAGTGGGAAATCAAGCAAAAGTGGGAAGTCATTAAAACTGGGCAGTCCTAAAAAGATAGGAAGTAATGAAAAAGTGGGAAATGAAGAAAAAGCGGGAACTCGTGAAAAGTGGGAAGTCACAAAAAACTTGGATTTCAAGAAAAAGTCGGAAGTCATCAAAAGTTGGAAGTCGTTAAAGTGGGCAGCGAAGGAAAAATGGGAAGCCAATAATAAGTGGGAAGTCATCAAAAGTTGGAAGTCATCAAACGTGGGAAGTCACCAAAAGTGGGAGGTCATCAAAAGTGGGAAGTCATCAAAAGTGGGCAGTCAGGAGAAGATGGGAAGTAAAAAAAAGTAGAAAGTCAAGAAAAAGTGGGATGTCAAGAAAAGTGGGAAAACAAGCAAAAGTGGCAAGGCATTAAAACTGGGCAGCCATAAGAAGATGAGAAGTAAAGAAAAAGTGGAAAGTCAAGAAAAAGTGGGAAGTCATTAAAAGTGGGAAGTCGCCGAAAGTGGGAAGTCATCAAAAGTGGGAAATCAAGAAAAAGTGGGAAGTCCTTAAAAGTGGGCAATGAAGAAAAAATTGGAAGTCAAGAAAAAGTGGGAATTGGAGAAAACTTTGAAACTTGCCAATTTTGAAGTCACCTAACATGGAAGTCCTCAAAAATGGGAGGTCATGAAAAGTGGTAGGTCATCAAAAGTGGGAAAACAAGAAAACGTGGGAAGTCGTCAAAAGTGGGAAGTCACGGAAAATGGGAGGTCATGAAAAGTGGGAAGTCATCAAATGTGGGAAGTCAAGAAAAAGTGGGCAGTGAGGAAAAAGTGGGAAATCAAGCAAAAGTGGCAAGTCATTAAAACTGGGCAGTCAAGAGAAGGTGGGAAGTAAAGAAACAGTGGGAAGTGAAGAAAAAGTGGGAGCTCATGAATTTGGGAACCACCAAAAATGGGATTTCAAGAAAAAGTTTGAAGTCACCAAAATTGGGAATCATCAAAAGTGGGAAATAAAGATAAAGTGGGAAATCAAGCAAAAGTGGGAAGTCATTAAAACTGGGCAGTCTTAAAAAGATAGGAAGTAATGAAAAAGTGGGAAGTGAAGAAAAAGCAGGAACTCGTGAAAAGTGGGAAGTCACAAAAAACTTGGATTTCAAGAAAAAGTCGGAAGTCATCAAAAGTTGGAAGTCGTTAAAGTGGGCAGCGAAGAAAAAATGGGAAGCCAATAATAAGTAGGAAGTCATCAAAAGTTGGAAGTCATCAAACGTGGGAAGTCACCAAAGTGGGAGGTCATCAAAAGTGGGAAGTCATCAAAAGTGGGCAGTCAAGAGAAGATGGGAAGTAAAAAAAAGTAGAAAGTCAAGAAAAAGTGGGATGTCAAGAAAAGTGGGAAAACAAGCAAAAGTGGCAAGGCATTAAAACTGGGCAGTCAAGAGAAGATGGGAAGTAAACAGAAAGTGGGAAAACAAGAAAAAGTGGGAAGTCATCTAAAGTGGGAAGTCATCGAAAGCTGGAAGTTATCAAAAGTGGGAAGTCATGAAAAGTGGGAAGTCATCAAATGTGGGAAGTCAAGTGGGAAGTCACCAAAAATGGGATTTTAAAAAAAAGTGGGAAGTCAGCAAAAGTTGGAATTCATTAAAGTGGCAAAACAAGAAAAAGTGGGAAGTGATCGAAAGTGGAATTCAGCAAAAGTGGGAGGTCATCAAATGTGGGAAGTCATCAAAATTGGTAATCATGAAAAGTGGGAAGTCATCAATAGTGGGAAGTGGAGAAAAAATGGGAAGTTAAGAAGAAGTGGGAAGCCATCAAAACTGGGCAGTCATAAGAAGATGAGAAGTAAAGAAAAAGTGGAAAGTCAAGAAAAAGTGGGAAGTCATTAAAAGTGGGAAGTCGCCGAAAGTGGGAAGTCATCAAAAGTGGGACTCAAGAAAAAAGTGGGAAGTCCTTAAAAGTGGGCTATAAAGAAAAAATTGGAAGTCAAGAAAAAGTGGGAATTGGAGAAAACTTTGGAACTTACCAAAGCTTGAAGTCACCTAACATGGAAGTCCTCAAAAATGGGAGGTCATGAAAAGTGGGAGGTCATCAAAAGTGGGAAAACAAGAAAACGTGGGAAGTCGTCAAAAGTGGGAAGTCACTGAAAGTGGGAGGTCATGAAAAGTGGGAAGTCATCAAATGTGGGAAGTCAAGAAAAAGTGGGCAGTGAGGAAAAAGTGGGAAATCAAGCAAAAGTGGCAAGTAATTAAAACTGGGCAGTCAAGAGAAGGTGGGAAGTAAAGAAACAGTGGGAAGTGAAGAAAAAGTGGGAGCTCATGAAAAGTGGGAACCACCAAAAATGGGATTTCAAGAAAAAGTTTGAAGTCACCAAAATTGGGAATCATCAAAAGTGGGAAATAAAGATAAAGTGGGAAATCAAGCAAAAGTGGGAAGTCATTAAAACTGGGCAGTCTTAAAAAGAGAGAAAGTAATGAAAAAGTGGGAAGTGAAGAAAAAGCAGGAACTCGTGAAAAGTGGGAAGTCACAAAAAACTTGGATTTCAAGAAAAAGTCGGAAGTCATCAAAAGTTGGAAGTCGTTAAAGTTGGCAGCGAAGAAAAAATGGGAAGCCAATAATAAGTGGGAAGTCATCAAAAGTTGGAAGTCATCAAACGTGGGAAGTCACCAAAAGTGGGAGGTCATCAAAAGTGGGAAGTCATCAAAAGTGGGCAGTCAAGAGAAGATGGGAAGTAAAAAAAGTAGAAAGTGAAGAAAAAGTGGGATGTCAAGAAAAGTGGGAAAACAAGCAAAAGTGGCAAGGCATTAAAACTGGGCAGTCAAGAGAAGATGGGAAGTAAAGAGAGAGTGGGAAAAGAAGAAGAAGTGGGAATTCATGAAACGTCGGAAGTCACCAAAAATGGGGTTTCAGGAAAAAGTGGGAACTCATCAAAAGTTGGAATTCATTAAAGTGGGAAAACAAGAAAAAAAGGGAAGTGATCGAAAGTGGAAGTCACCAAAAGTGGGAGGTCATGAAAAGTGGGAAGTCATCAAAATTGGTAATCATCAAAAGTGGGAAGTAAAGAAAAAGTGGGAAGTCATGAAAAGTGGGAAGTCATCAAATGTGGGAAGTGAACAAAAAATGGGAAGTTAAGAAGAAGTGGGAAGCCATCAAAACTGGGCAGTCATAAGAAGATGAGAAGTAAAGAAAAAGTGGAAAGTCAAGAAAAAGTGGGAAGTGGAGAAAACTTTGGAACTTACAAAAGTTTGAAGTCACCTAACGTGGAAGACATCAAAAGTTGGAATTCATGAAAAGTGGGAGGTCATCAAAAGTGGGAATTCATTAAAGTGGGAAAACAAGAAAAAGTGGGAAGTCATCGAAAGTGGGAAGTCACCAAAAGTGGGAGGTCTTCAAAAATGGCAAGTTATCAAAATTGGTAATAATCAAAAGTGGGAAGTAAAGAAAAAGTGGGAAATCAAGCAAAAGTGGGAAGTTATTAAAACATGGCAATCAAGAGAAGATGGGAAGTAAAGAAAAAGTGGGAAGTGAAGGAGAAGTGGCAATTCATGAAACGTTGGAAGTCACCAAAAATGGGATTTCAGGAAAAAGTGGGAAGTCATGAAAAGTTGGAATTCATTAAAGTGGGAAAACAAGAAAAAGTGGGAAGTCATCGAAAGTGGGAAGTCACCAAAAGTGGGAGGTTATAAAAAGTGGCAAGTGATCCAAATTGGTTATAATGAAAAGTGGGAAGTAAAGAAAAAGTGGGAAATCATCAAAAGTGGGAAGTCAAGAAAAAGTGGGAAGAGAAGGAAAATTGGGAAATCAAGCAAAAGTGGGAAGTCATTAAAACTGGGCAGTCAAGAGAAGATGGGAAGTAAAGAAAAAATGGGAAGTGAAGAAAAAGTGGGAACTCACGAAAAGTGGGAAGTCACAAAAAATGGGATTTCAAGAAAAAGTGGGAAGTCATCAAAAGTTGGAAGTCATTAAAGTGGACGGTGAAGAAAAAATGGGAAGCCAAGAATTAGTGGGAAGTCATCAAAAGTTGGAAGTCATCAGACGTGGGAAGTCACCAAAAGTGGGAAGTCATCAAATGTGGGAAGTGACGAAAAAATTGGAAGTAAGGAAGAAGTGGAAAGCCATCAAAAGTTGAAAATCATCAAAAGTGGGAGGTCAAGAAAAAGTGGGAAGTGAAGAAAAAGTGGGAAATCAAAAAAAGAGGAAAGTCATTAAAACTGGGCAGTCAAGAGAAGGTGGGAAGTAAAGAAACAGTGGGAAGTGAAGAAAAAGTGGGAGCTCATGAAAAGTGGGGACCACCAAAAATGGGATTTCAAGAAAAAGTTTGAAGTCACCAAAATTGGGAATCATCAAAAGTGGGAAATAAAGATAAAGTGGAAAGTGAAGGAAAAGTGGCAAGTCATCAAAAGTGGGAAGTCAGGAAAAAGTGGGAAGTGAAGAAAAAGTGGGAAATCAAGAAAATGTGGGAAGTCACTAAGACTGGGCAGTCAAGAGAAGATGAGAAGTAAAGAAAAAGTGGAAAGTCATGAAAGAGTCGGAGGTCATCAAAAGTGCGAAGTCACTGAAAGGTGGAAGTCATCGAAGGTGGGAAATCAAGCAAAAGTGGGAAGTAAAGAAAAAATGGGATTTCATGAAAAGTTGGAAGTCATCACACGTGGGAAGTGAAGAAAATATGGGAAGTCAAGAAAAAGGGGGAAGCCATCAATAGTTGAAAATCATCAAATGTGGGAGGTCATGAAAAGTGTGAAGTCATCTAAAGTGGGAGATCAAGGAAAAGTGGGAAGTCATGAAAAGTGGGAAGTCAACAAGTGTGGGAAGTCAAGAAAAGGTGGGAAGTCAAGAAAAAGTGGGAAGTGAAGAAAAAGTGGGAACTCGTGAAAAGTGGGAAGTGACAAAAAAATTGGATTTGAAGAAAAAGTCGGAAGTCATCAAAAGTTGGAAGTCATTAAAGTGGGCAACGAAGGAAAAATGGGAAGCCAATAATAAGTGGGAAGTCATCAAAAGTTGGAAGTCATCAAAAATGGGAAGTCATTAAAACTGGGCAGTCAAGAGAAGATGAGAAGTAAAGAAAAAGTGGAAAGACAAGAAAAAGTGGGAAGTCATCAAAAGTGGGAAGTCAAGAAAAAGTGGGAAGTCATTAAAACTGGGCAGTCAGGAGAAGATGGGAAGTTAAGAAAAAGACGGCACTGAAGAAAAAATGCGAAGTCAAGAATAAGTGTGAAGTCATCAAAAACTGGAAGTCATCTAACGTGGGAAGTAACCGAAAGTTGGAAGTTATCAAAAGTGGGAAGTCATAAAAAGTGGGAAGTCATCAAATGTGGGAAGTCAAGTGGGAAGTCACCAAAAATGGGATTTTAAAAAAAGTAGGAAGTCATGAAAAGTGGGAAGTCATCAAATGTGGGAAGTGAAGAAAAAATGGGAAGTTAAGAAGAAGTGGGAAGCCATCAAAACTGGGCAGTCATAAGAGGATGAGAAGTAAAGAAAAAGTGGAAAGTCAAGAAAAAATGGGAAGTCATCAAAAGTGGGAAGTCGCCGAAAGTGGGAAGTCATCAAAAGTGGGAAATGAAGAAAAAGTAGGAAGTCCTTAAAAGTGGGCAGTGATGAAAAAATAGGAAGTCAAGAAAAAGGGGGAAGTGAGGAAAACTTTGGAAGTTACCAAAGTTTGAAGTCACCTAACGTGGAAGTCATGAAAAGTGGGAAGTCATCCAAAATGGGAAAACAAGAAAAAGTGGGAAGTCATCTAAAGTGGGAAGTCACCGAAAGTTGGAAGTAAAGAAAAAGTGGGATTTCATGAAAAGTTGGAAGTCATCAAACGTGGGAAGTGAAGAAAATATGGGAAGTCAAGAAAAAGGGGGAAGTGAAGAAAAAGTGGGAAATCAAGAAAAAGTTGGAAGTTATTAAAACTGGGCAGTCAAGAGAAGATGAGAAGTAAAGAAAAAGTGGAAATTCAAGAAAGAGTGGATGTCATCAAAAGTGCGAAGTCACCGAAAGTGGGAAGTCATCAAAAGTGGGAAATCAAGGAAAAGTGGGAAGTCATTAAAACTGGGCAGTCAAGAGAAGATGGGAAGTAAAGAAAAAGTGGGAAGTGAAGAAAGAGTGGGAACTCATGAAAAGTGGGAAGTCACCCAAAATGGGATTTCAAGAAAAAGTGGGAAGTCATCAAAATTTGAAAGTCATTAAAGTCGAATAACAAGAAAAAGTCGGAAGTCATCAAAAGTGGGAAGGCAGCAAACGTGGGAGGTCATTAAAAGTGGGAAGTCATCAATATTGGACATCATCAAAAGTGGGAAGTAAAGAAAAAGTACGAAGTCATGAAAAGTGGGAAGTCATCAAGTGTGGGAAGTCAAGAAAGAGTGGGAAGTCATCAAAAGTTGGAAGTCATCAAAAAGGGGAAGTCATTAAAACTGGGCAGTCAAGAGAAGATGGGAAGTAAAGAAAAGGTGGAAAGTCAAGAAAAATTGGGAAGTCATCAAAACTGGGAAGTCAAGAAAAAGTGGGAAGTCATTAAAACTGGGCAGTCAGGAGAAGATGGGAAGTTAAGAAAAAAACGGCACTGAAGAAAAAATGCGAAGTCAAGAATAAGTGGGAAGTCATCAAAAACTGGAAGTCATCTAACGTGGGAAGTCACCGAAAGTTGGAAGTTATCAAAAGTGGGAAGTCATGAAAAGTGGGAAGTCATCAAATGTGGGAAGACAAGTGGGAAGTCACCAAAAATGGGATTTTAAAAAAAGTAGGAAGTCATGAAAAGTGGGAAGTCATCAAATGTGGGAAGTGAAGAAAAAATGGGAAGTTAAGAAGAAGTGGGAAGCCATCAAAACTGGGCAGTCATAAGAGGATGAGAAGTAAAGAAAAAGTGGAAAGTCAAGAAAAAATGGGAGTCATCAAAAGTGGGAAGTCATGAAAAGTGGGAAGTCATCAAATGTGGGAAGTCACCAAAAGTGGGAGGTCATCAAAAGTGGGAAGTCATCAAAAGTGGGCAGTCAAGAGAAGATGGGAAGTAAAAAAAAGTAGAAAGTCAAGAAAAAGTGGGATGTCAAGAAAAGTGGGAAAAAAAGCAAAAGTGGGAAGGCATTAAAACTGGGCAGTCAAGAGAAGATGGGAAGTAAAGAGAAAGTGGGAAAAGAAGAAGAAGTGGGAGTTCATGAAACGTCAGAAGTCACCAAAAGTGGGAGGTCGTCAAAAGTTGGAAGTCATCAAAAGTTGGAATTCATTAAAGTGGGAAAACAAGAAAAAAAGGGAAGTGATCGAAAGTGGAAGTCACCAAAAGTGGGAGGTCATCAAAAGTGGGAAGTCATCAAAATTGGTAATAATGAAAAGTGGGAAGTAAAGAAAAAGTGGGAAATCATCAAAAGTGGGAAGTCAAGAAAAAGTGGGAAGTCAAGGAAAAGTGGGAAATCAAGCAAAAGTGGGAAGTCATTAAAACTAGGCAGTGAAGAGAAGATGGGAAGTAAAGAAAAAGTGGGAAGTGAAGAAAAAGTTGGAACTCACGAAAAGTGGGAAGTCACAAAAAATGGGTTTCAAGAAAAAGTGGGAAGTCATCAAAAGTTGGAAGTCATTAAAGTGGACGGTGAAGAAAAAATGGGATGCCAAGAATTAGTGGGAAGTCATCAAAAGTTGGAAGTCATTAAA
Source organism: Sanderia malayensis (assembly GCA_013076295.1). Taxonomy (NCBI): domain Eukaryota; kingdom Metazoa; phylum Cnidaria; class Scyphozoa; order Semaeostomeae; family Pelagiidae; genus Sanderia; species Sanderia malayensis. The sequence continues at coordinate 29,990 of RQOL01000074.1, read as the reverse complement.
CGTGGGAAGTCACCAAAAGTGGGAAGTCATCAAATGTGGGAAGTGAAGAAACAATTGGAAGATAAGAAGAAGTGGGAAGCCATCAAAACTGGGCAGTCATAAGAGGATGAGAAGTAAAGAAAAAGTGGAAAGTCAAGAAAAAATGGGAAGTCATCAAAAGTGGGAAGTCGCCGAAAGTGGGAAGTCATCAAAAGTGGGAAATGAAGAAAAAGTAGGAAGTCCTTAAAAGTGGGCAGTGAAGAAAAAATAGGAAGTCAAGAAAAAGGGGGAAGTGAGGAAAACTTTGGAAGTTACCAAAGTTTGAAGTCACCTAACGAGGAAGTCATGAAAAGTGGGAAGTCATCCAAAATGGGAAAACAAGAACAAGTGGGAAGTCATCTAAAGTGGGAAGTCACCAAAAATGGGATTTTAAAAAAAAGTGGGAAGTCAGCAAAAGTTGGAATTCATTAAAGTGGGAAAACAAGAAAAAGTGGGAAGTGATCGAAAGTGGAAGTCAGCAAAAGTGGGAGGTCATCAAAAGTGGGAAGTCATCAAAAGTGGGAAGTCATCAAAAGTGGGCAGTCAAGAGAAGATGGGAAGTAAAAAAAAGTAGAAAGTCAAGAAAAAGTGGGATGTCAAGAAAAGTGGGAAAACAAGCAAAAGTGGGAAGGCATTAAAACAGGGCAGTCAAGAGAAGATGGGAAGTAAAGAGAAAGTGGGAAAAGAAGAAGAAGTGGGAATTCATGAAACGTCAGAAGTCACCAAAAATGGGGTTTCAGGAAAAAGTGGGAGGTCATCAAAAGTTGGAATTCATTAAAGTGGGAAAACAAGAAAAAAGGGAAGTGATCGAAAGTGGAAGTCACCAAAAGTGGGAGGTCATCAAAAGTGGGAAGTCATCAAAATTGGTAATAATGAAAAGTGGGAAGTAAAGAAAAAGTGGGAAATCATCAAAAGTGGGAAGTCAAGAAAAAGTGGGAAGTCAAGGAAAAGTGAAAAATCAAGCAAAAGTGGGAGTTGGTTGGAATTCATTGAAGTTGGAATTCATTAAAGTGGGAAAACAAGAAAAAGTGGGAAGTGATCGAAAGTGGAAGTCAGCAAAAGTGGGAATTCATTAAAGTGGGAAAACATAAGAAAGTGGGAAGTGATCGAAAGTGGAAGTCAGCAAAAGTGGGAGGTCATCAAAAGTGGGAGGTCATCAAAAGTGGGAAGTCATCAAAAGTGGGTAGTCAAGAGAAGATGGGAAGTAAAAAAAAAGTAGAAAGTCAAGAAAAACTGGGATGTCAAGAGAAGTGGGAAAACAAGCAAAAGTGGGAAGGCATTAAAACTGGGCAGTCAAGAGAAGATGGGAAGTAAAGAGAAAGTGGGAAAAGAAGAAGAAGTGGGAATTCATGAAACGTCAGAAGTCACCAAAAATGTGGTTTCAGGAAAAAGTGGGAGGTCATCAAAAGTTGGAATTCATTAAAGTGGGAAAACAAGAAAAAAAGGGAAGTGATCGGAAAGTGGAAGTCACCAAAAGTGGGAGGTCATCAAAAGTTGGAAATCATCAAAAGTTGGAATTCATTAAAGTGGGAAAACAAGAAGAAGTCATCAAAATTCGTAATAATGAAAAGTGGGAAGTAAAGAAAAAGTGGGAAGTGAAGAAAAAGTGGGAACTCACGAAAAGTGGGAAGTCACAAAAAATGGGATTTCAAGAAAAAGTGGGAAGTCATCAAAAGTTGGAAGTCATTAAAGTGGACGGTGAAGAAAAAATGGGAAGCCAAGAATTAGTGGGAAGTCATCAAAAGTTGGAAGTCATCAAACGTGGGAAGTCACCAAAAGTGGGAAGTCATCAAATGTGGGAAGTGAAGAAAAAATGGGAAGTTAAGAAGAACTGGGAAGCCATCAAAACTGGGCAGTCATAAGAGGATGAGAAGTAAAGAAAAAGTGGAAAGTCAAGAAAAAATGGGATGTCAAGAAAAGTGGGAAAACAAGCAAAAGTGGGAAGGCATTAAAACTGGGCAGTCAAGAGAAGATGGCAAGTAAAGAGAAAGTGGGAAAAGAAGAAGAAGTGGGAATTCATGAAACGTCGGAAGTCACCAAAATTGGGGTTTCAGGAAAAAGTGGGAAGTCATCAAAAGTTGGAATTCATTAAAGTGGGAAAACAAGAAAAAAAGGGAAGTGATCGAAAGTGGAAGTCACCAAAAGTGAGAGGTCATCAAAAGTGGGAAGTCATCAAAATTGGTAATAATGAAAGATGGGAAGTAAAGAAAAAGTGGGAAATCATCAAAAGTGGGAAGTCAAGAAAAAGTGGGAAGTCAAGGAAACTGGGCAGTCATAAGAAGATGGGAAGTAAAGAAAAAGTGTTAAGTGAAGAAAAAGTGGGAACTCATGAAAAGTGGGAAGTCACCCAAAACGGCATTTCAAGAAAAAGTGGGAAGTCATCAAATATTGGAAGTCATTAAAGTGGGAAGTCAAGAAAAAATGGGAAGTCAAGAAGAAATGGGAAGCCATCAAAAGTTGAAAATCATCCAAAGTCGGAAGTCAAGAAAAAGTGGGAAGTCAAGAAAAAGTGGGAAATGAAGCAAAAGTTTAAATGGGAAGTGGGAAGAATGTATTCTTCACTGCCCACTTTTAAGGACTTCCCACGTTTTCTTGATTTCCCACATTTTCTTGACTTCCCACTTTTTCTTGACTTTCCACTTTGATGATTTTGAACTTTTGATGGCTTCCCACTTCTTCTTAACTTCCCATTTTTTCTTCACTTCCAACATTTGATGACTTCCCACTTTTCATGACTTCCCACCTTTTCTTTACTTCCCACTTTTGATGATTACCAATTTTGATGACTTCCCACTTTTGATGACCTCCCACTTTTTGTTAGTTCCCACTTTCGATCACTTTCCACTTTTCCTGACTTCCCACTTTTGATTATTTTCCACTTTTCCTTCACTTTCCACTTTATCTTTATTCCCACTTTTGATGATTCCCATTTTGGTGACTTCAAACTTTTTCTTGAAATCCCATTTTTGGTGGTTCCCACTTTTCACGATTTCCCACTTTTTCTTCACTTCCCACTGTTTCTTTACTTACCACCTTATCTTGACTTCCCACTTTTTCTTGACTTCCCATTTTCTCTTGCCCGCCCAGTTTTAATGACTTCCTGCTTTTTCTTGATGTCCCACTATTTCTTGACTTCCCACTTTTTCTTGACTTCCCACTTTTTCTTGACCTCCCACTTTTTTTGACTTCCCACATTTGATGACTTCCCACTTTTCATGACTTCCCACTTTTTCCTGACCTCCCACTATTGGTGACTTCGCACTCTTGATAACTTCCCACTCTTCCATGACTTTCCACTTTTTCTTTACTTCGCATCTTCTCTTGACTGCCCGGTTTTAAGGACTTCCAACTTTTGCTTGTTTCCCACTTTTTCTTGACTTCCACTTTTTCTTGACTTCCAACTTTTGATGATTTTCAACTTTTTCTTGACTTTCTACTCTATCTTGACTTTCCACTTTTTCTTGACTTCCCATCTTCTCTTGACTGCCCAGTTTTAATGACTTCCCACTTCTTCTTGATTTTCCACTTTTTCTTCACGTCAAGAAAGTCAAGAAAAGTGCGAAATCATCAAAGGTGGAAAGTCACCGAAAGTGGGAAGTCATCAAAAGAAGGAATCATCAAAAGTGGGAAGTGAAGAAAAAGTGGGAAGTCCTTAAAAGTGGGCAGTGAAGAAAAAGTGGAAAAGCAAGAAAAAGGGGGAAGTCATTAAAACTGGGCGGTCAAGAGAAGATGAGAACTAAAGAAAAAGTGGAAAGTCAAGAAAAAGTGAGAAGTCATCAAATATGGGAAGTCACCGAAGGTGGGAAGTCATCAAAAGTGGGATTTCAAGAAAAAGTGGGAAGTCATCAAAAGTTGGAAGTCATTAAAGTGGGCTGTGAAGAAAAAATGGGAAGCCAAGAATAAGTGGGAAGTCATCAAAAATTTGCAAGTCATCAAACGTGGGAAGTCAGGAAAAAGTGGGAACACATGAAAAGTGGGAATTCATCAAAATGTGGGAGGTCACCAAAATTGGGAGGTCATCAAAAGTGGGAAGTCATCAAAATTGGTAATCATCAAAAGTGGGAAGTAAAGAAAAAGTGAGAGGTCATGAAAAGTGGGAAGTCATCAAATGTGGGAAGTGAAGAACAATGGGAAGTTAAGAGAAGTGGGAAGCCATCAAAAGTTGAAAATCGTCAAAAGTGGGCAGTGAAGAAAAAGTTGGAAGTCACCAAAAATGGGATTTCTAGAAAAAGTGGGAAGTCACCAAAAATGGAAAGTCATCAAAAGCGGGAAGTCATTAAAACTGGGCAGTCAAAGAGAAGATGGGAAGTAAAGAAAAAGTGGAACTCATGAAAAGTGGGAAGTCACAAAAAATGGGATTTCAAGAAAAAGTGGGAGGTCATCAAAAGTTGAAAGTCATTAAAGTGGGGAGTGAAGAAATAATGGGAAGCCAAGAATAAGTGGGAAGTCATCAAACGTGAGAAGTCAGGAAAAAGTGGGAAGTCATGAAAAGTGGGAAGTCATCAAATGTGGGAAGTCAAGAAAAAGTGGGAAGTCAAGAAAAGTGGGAAGTGAAGAAAAATTGGGAAATCAAGAAAAAGTGGGAAGTCATTAAAACTGGACAGTCAAGAGAAGATGAGAAGTGAAAAAAACGTGGAAAGTCAAGAAAAAGTGGGAAGTCATCAAAAGTGGGAAGTCACCGAAAGTGGGAAGTCATCAAAAGTTGGAAGTCATTAAAGTGGGCGGTGAAAAAAAATGGGAAGCCAAGAATAAGTGGGAAGTCATCAAAAGTTGGAAATCATCAAACGTGGGAAGTCAGGAAAAGTGGGAAGACATGAAAAATGGAAAGTCATCAAATGTGGGAAGTCACCAAAAGTGGAGGTCATCATAAGTGAGAAGTCATCAAAATTGGTAATCATCAAAAGTGGGAAGTAAAGAAAAAGTGGGAAGTCTTGAAAAATGGGAAGTCATCAAATGTGGGAAGTGAAGAAAAATGGGAAGTTAAGAAGAAGTGGGAAGCCATCGAAAATTGAAAATTATTAAAAGCGGGAAGTCAGGAGAAAGTGGAAGTCAAGAGAAAGTGGGAAATCAAGCAAAATGGGAAGTCATTAAAACTGGGCAGTCAGAGAAGATGGGAAGTGAAGAAAAAGTGGAACTCATGAAAAGTGGAAAGTCACCAAAAATTGGATTTCAAGAAAAAGTGAGAAGTCACCAAAATGGGAAGTCATCAACAGTGGGAGATCATGAAAAGTGGGAGGTCATCAAAAGTGGGAAAACAAGAAAAGGTGGGAAACATCAAAAGTGGGAAGTCACCGCAAGTGGGAAGTTATCAGAAGTGGGAAGTCATGAAAAGTGGGAAGTCATGAAAAGTGGGAAGTCATCAAATGTGGGAATCAAGAAAAAATGGGAAGTGAAGAAAAGTGGGAAATACAGCAAAAGTAACAAGTCATTAAAACTGGGCCAGTCAAAAGAAGATGGGAAGTCAAGAAAAAGTGAGAAGTGAAGAAAAGATGGAAGTCAAGAAAAAGTAGGAAGCCATCAAAAGTTGAAAATCATCAAAAGTGGGAAGTGATGAAAAGTGGTAAGTCATCAAAAGTGGGAAACAAGAAAAAGTGGGAAATCAAGAAAAAGTGGGAGGTCATTAAAACTGGGCAGCCAAGTGGGAAGTCATCAAAAGTTGGAAGTCATTAAAGTGGGCGGGTGAAGAAAAAATGGGAAGCCAAGAATAAGTGGGAAGTCATCAAAGTTGGAAATCATCAACGTGGGAAGTCAGGAAAAGTGGGAAGACATGAAAAATGGAAGTCATCAAATGTGGGAAGTCACCAAAAGTGGGAGGTCATCATAAGTGAGAAGTCATCAAAATTGGTAATCATCAAAGTGGGAAGTAAAGAAAAAGTGGGAAGTCTTGAAAAATGGGAAGTCATCAAATGTGGGAAGTGAAGAAAAATGGGAAGTTAAGAAGAAGTGGGAAGCCATCGAAAATTGAAAATCATTAAAAGCGGGAAGTCAGGAAAAAGTGGAAGTCAAGAGAAAGTGGGAAATCAAGCAAAGTGGAAGTCATTAAAACTGGGCAGTCAAGAGAAGATGGGAAGTGAAGAAAAAGTGGGAAACTCATGAAAAGTGGAAAGTCACCAAAAATTGGATTTCAAGAAAAAGTGAGAAGTCACCAAAAATGGGAAGTCATCAACAGTGGGAGATCATGAAAAGTGGGAGGTCATCAAAAGTGGGAAAACAAGAAAAGGTGGGAAAA
>RQOL01000074.1:0-23643 GCA_013076295.1 Sanderia malayensis | reverse complement strand
ATCAAAAGTGGGAATCGTACTCGCAAAAGTGGGAAGTTATCAGAAGTAGGAAGTCATGAAAAGTGGAAGTCATGAAAGTGGGAAGTCATCAAATGTGGAAATCAAGAAAAAATGGGATGAAGAAAAGTGGGAAATACAGCAAAGTAACAAGTCATTAAAACTGGGCAGTCAAAAGAAGATGGGAAGTCAAGAAAAAGTGAGAAGTGAAGAAAAGATGGGAAGTCAAGAAAAAGTGGGAAGCCATCAAAATTGAAAATCATCAAAAGTGGAAGTGATGAAAAAGTGGTAAGTCATCAAAAGTGGGAAAACAAGAAAAAGTGGGAAATCAAGAAAAAGTGGAGGTCATTAAAACTGGGCAGTCAAGAGAAGATGGGAAGTCAAGAAAAAATGGGAAGTGAAGAAAAGATGAGGAAGTCAAGAAAATGTGGGAAGCCATCAAAAGTTGAAAATCATCAAAAGTGGGAAGTGATGAAAAGTGGGAAGTCATAAAAAGTGGGAAAAACAAGAAAGTGGGAAATCAGGAAAAAGTGGGAAGTTAAGAAAAAGTAGGAAATCAAGAAAAAGTGGGAAGTCATTAAAAGCTGAGCATGAGAAGACGATGGAAGTCAAGAAAAAATGGAAGTGAAGAAAAAGTGGAAGTCATGAAAAGTAGGAAGTCTTCAAATTGTGGAAAGTGAAGAAAAAATGGGAAGTCAAAAAAAAAGTGGGAAGCCATCAATAGTTGAAAATCATCAAATGTAGGAAGTCATGAAAGTGGGAAGTCATTTAAAGTGGGAAATAAAGAAAAGGGGAAGTCGTTAAAACGGGCAGTGAAGAGAAGATGGCAAGTAAAGAAAAGTGGAAGTGATGAAAAAGTGGGAACTCATAGAAAGTGGGAAGTCATCAAAAATTGGAAGTCATTAAAGTGGGGCAGTGAAGAAAAATGCGAAGTCCAAATAAGTGAGAAGTCATCAAAAGTTGGAAGTCATGAAACGTGGAAGTCAGGAAAAATTGGGAAGTCATAAAAGTGGAAAGTCACAAAAATGGGAGGTCGTGAAAAGTGGACGTCATAGAAAAGTGGGAGTCATCAAATGTGGGAAGTCATCAAAAATTGGGAATCATCAAAAGTGGGAAGTAAAGAAAAGTGGGATTTCATGAAAAGTGGAGAGTCATCAAATGTGGGAAGTGAAGAAAATATGGGAAGTCAAGAAAAAGTGGGAAACCATCAATAGTTGAAAATCATCAAATATGGAAAGTCATGAAAAGTGGGAAGTCATCTAAAGTGGGAAATCAAGGAAAAGTGGAAAGTCGTTAAAACGGGGCAGTGAAAAGAAAATGGCGAGTAAAGAAAAGTGGAAAGTGATGAAAAAGTGGGAACTCATAGAAAGTGGGAAGTCATCAAAAATTGGAAGTCATGAAAAAGTGGAAGTTATCAAATGTGGGAAGTCATCAAAATTGGGAATCACATCAAAAGTGGGAAGTAAAGAAAAAGTGGGATTTCATAAAAAGTGGGAAGTCATCAAATGTGGGAAGTGAAGAAAATATGGGAAGTCAAGAAAAGGGGGAAGCCATCAATAGTTGAAAATCATCAATGTGGGAAGTCATGAAAAGTGGGAAGTCATCTAAAGTGGGAGTTCAAGGAAAAGTGGAAAGTCGTTAAAACGGGGCAGTGATGAGAAGATGTCAAGTAAAGAAAGTGGGAAGTGATGAAAAAGTGGGAACTCATAGAAAGTGGGAAGTCATCAAAAAATTGGAAGTCATTAAAGTGGGCAGTGAAGAAAAAATGCGAAGTCAAGAATAAGTGGGAAGTCATCAAAAGTTGGAAGTTATCAAACGTGGGAAGTCAGGAAAAGTGGGAAGTCATGAAAAGTGGAAGTCAACAAATGTGGGAGGTCATTAAAAGTGGGAAGTCATCAATATTGGACATCATCAAAAGTGGAAGTAAAGAAAAAGTACGAAGTCATGAAAACTGGAAGTCATCAAGTGTGGGAAGTCAAGAAAAATGGGAAGTCAAGAAGAAGTGGGAAGCATCAAAAGTTGAAAATCATCAAAAGTGGGAAGTCATGAAAGCGGGAAATCATCAAAAGTGGGAAATCAAGCAAAAGTGGGAAGTCATTAAAACTGGGCAGTCATAAAAAGATAGGAAGTAATGAAAAGTGGGAAGTGAAGAAAAAGCGGAACTCGTGAAAGTGGGAAGTCACAAAAAAAATGGATTTTAAGAAAAGTCGGAAGTCATCAAAAGTTGGAAGTCATTAAAGTGGGCAGCGAAGAAAAAATGGACGCCAATAATAGTGGAAAGTCATCAAAAGTTAAATATCATCAAACGTGGGAATTCAGGAAAAAGTGGGAAGTCATGGAAAGTGGGAAGTCATCAAATGTAGAAAGTCAAGAAAGTGGGATGTCAAGAAAAGTGGGAAAACAAGCAAAAGTGGGAAGGCATTAAAACAGGGCAGTCAAGAGAAGATGGGAAGTAAAGAGAAAGTGGGAAAAGAAGAAGTGGGAATTCATGAAATCAGAAGTCACCAAAAATGGGGTTTCAGGAAAAAGTGGGAGGTCATCAAAAGTTGGAATTCATTAAAGTGGGAAAACAAGAAAAAAGGGAAGTGATCGAAAGTGGAAGTCACCAAAAGTGGGAGGTCATCAAAAGTGGGAAGTCATCAAAATTGGTAATAATGAAAAGTGGGAAGTAAAGAAAAAGTGGGAAATCATCAAAAGTGGGAAGTCAAGAAAAAGTGGGAAGTCAAGGAAAAGTGAAAAATCAAGCAAAAAGTGGGAGTTGGTTGGAATTCATTGAAGTTGGAATTCATTAAAGTGGGAAAACAAGAAAAAGTGGGAAGTGATCGAAAGTGGAAGTCAGCAAAAGTGGGAATTCATTAAAGTGGGAAAACATAAGAAAGTGGGAAGTGATCGAAAGTGGAAGTCAGCAAAAGTGGGAGGTCATCAAAAGTGGGAGGTCATCAAAAGTGGGAAGTCATCAAAAGTGGGTAGTCAAGAGAAGATGGGAAGTAAAAAAAAAGTAGAAAGTCAAGAAAAACTGGGATGTCAAGAGAAGTGGGAAAACAAGCAAAAGTGGGAAGGCATTAAAACTGGGCAGTCAAGAGAAGATGGGAAGTAAAGAGAAAGTGGAAAAGAAGAAGAAGTGGGAATTCATGAAACGTCAGAAGTCACCAAAAATGTGGTTTCAGGAAAAAGTGGGAGGTCATCAAAAGTTGGAATTCATTAAAGTGGGAAAACAAGAAAAAAAGGGAAGTGATCGAAAGTGGAAGTCACCAAAAGTGGGAGGTCATCAAAAGTTGGAAATCATCAAAAGTTGGAATTCATTAAAGTGGGAAAACAAGAAGAAGTCATCAAAATTCGTAATAATGAAAAGTGGGAAGTAAAGAAAAAGTGGGAAGTGAAGAAAAAGTGGGAACTCACGAAAAGTGGGAAGTCACAAAAAATGGGATTTCAAGAAAAAGTGGGAAGTCATCAAAAGTTGGAAGTCATTAAAGTGGACGGTGAAGAAAAAATGGGAAGCCAAGAATTAGTGGGAAGTCATCAAAAGTTGGAAGTCATCAAACGTGGGAAGTCACCAAAAGTGGAAGTCATCAAATGTGGGAAGTGAAGAAAAAATGGGAAGTTAAGAAGAACTGGGAAGCCATCAAAACTGGGCAGTCATAAGAGGATGAGAAGTAAAGAAAAAGTGGAAAGTCAAGAAAAAATGGGATGTCAAGAAAAGTGGGAAAACAAGCAAAAGTGGGAAGGCATTAAAACTGGGCAGTCAAGAGAAGATGGCAAGTAAAGAGAAAGTGGGAAAAGAAGAAGAAGTGGGAATTCATGAAACGTCGGAAGTCACCAAAATTGGGGTTTCAGGAAAAAGTGGGAAGTCATCAAAAGTTGGAATTCATTAAAGTGGGAAAACAAGAAAAAAAGGGAAGTGATCGAAAGTGGAAGTCACCAAAAGTGAGAGGTCATCAAAAGTGGGAAGTCATCAAAATTGGTAATAATGAAAGATGGGAAGTAAAGAAAAAGTGGGAAATCATCAAAGTGGGAAGTCAAGAAAAAGTGGGAAGTCAAGGAAACTGGGCAGTCATAAGAAGATGGGAAGTAAAGAAAAAGTGTTAAGTGAAGAAAAAGTGGGAACTCATGAAAAGTGGGAAGTCACCCAAAACGGCATTTCAAGAAAAAGTGGGAAGTCATCAAATATTGGAAGTCATTAAAGTGGGAAGTCAAGAAAAAATGGGAAGTCAAGAAGAAATGGGAAGCCATCAAAAGTTGAAAATCATCCAAAGTCGGAAGTCAAGAAAAAGTGGGAAGTCAAGAAAAAGTGGGAAATGAAGCAAAAGTTTAAATGGGAAGTGGGAAGAATGTATTCTTCACTGCCCACTTTTAAGGACTTCCCACGTTTTCTTGATTTCCCACATTTTCTTGACTTCCCACTTTTTCTTGACTTTCCACTTTGATGATTTTGAACTTTTGATGGCTTCCCACTTCTTCTTAACTTCCCATTTTTTCTTCACTTCCAACATTTGATGACTTCCCACTTTTCATGACTTCCCACCTTTTCTTTACTTCCCACTTTTGATGATTACCAATTTTGATGACTTCCCACTTTTGATGACCTCCCACTTTTTGTTAGTTCCCACTTTCGATCACTTTCCACTTTTTCCTGACTTCCCACTTTTGATTATTTTCCACTTTTCCTTCACTTTCCACTTTATCTTTATTTCCCACTTTTGATGATTCCCATTTTTGGTGACTTCAAACTTTTTCTTGAAATCCCATTTTTGGTGGTTCCCACTTTTCACGATTTCCCACTTTTTCTTCACTTCCCACTGTTTCTTTACTTACCACCTTTATCTTGACTTCCCACTTTTTCTTGACTTCCCATTTTCTCTTGCCCGCCCAGTTTTAATGACTTCCTGCTTTTTCTTGATGTCCCACTATTTCTTGACTTCCCACTTTTTCTTGACTTCCCACTTTTTCTTGACCTCCCACTTTTTTTGACTTCCCACATTTGATGACTTCCCACTTTCATGACTTCCCACTTTTTCCTGACCTCCCACTATTGGTGACTTCGCACTCTTGATAACTTCCCACTCTTCCATGACTTTCCACTTTTTCTTTACTTCGCATCTTCTCTTGACTGCCCGGTTTTAAGGACTTCCAACTTTTGCTTGATTTCCCACTTTTTCTTGACTTCCCACTTTTTCTTGACTTCCAACTTTTGATGATTTTCAACTTTTTCTTGACTTTCTACTCTATCTTGACTTTCCACTTTTTCTTGACTTCCCATCTTCTCTTGACTGCCCAGTTTTAATGACTTCCCACTTCTTCTTGATTTTCCACTTTTTCTTCACGTCAAGAAAGTCAAGAAAAAGTGCGAAATCATCAAAGGTGGAAAGTCACCGAAAGTGGGAAGTCATCAAAAGAAGGGAATCATCAAAAGTGGGAAGTGAAGAAAAAGTGGGAAGTCCTTAAAAGTGGGCAGTGAAGAAAAAGTGGAAAAGCAAGAAAAAGGGGGAAGTCATTAAAACTGGGCGGTCAAGAGAAGATGAGAACTAAAGAAAAAGTGGAAAGTCAAGAAAAAGTGAGAAGTCATCAAATATGGGAAGTCACCGAAGGTGGGAAGTCATCAAAAGTGGGATTTCAAGAAAAAGTGGGAAGTCATCAAAAGTTGGAAGTCATTAAAGTGGGCTGTGAAGAAAAAATGGGAAGCCAAGAATAAGTGGGAAGTCATCAAAATTTGGAAGTCATCAAACGTGGGAAGTCAGGAAAAAGTGGGAACACATGAAAAGTGGGAATTCATCAAATGTGGGAGGTCACCAAAATTGGAGGTCATCAAAAGTGGGAAGTCATCAAAATTGGTAATCATCAAAAGTGGGAAGTAAAGAAAAAGTGAGAGGTCATGAAAAGTGGGAAGTCATCAAATGTGGGAAGTGAAGAACAATGGGAAGTTAAGAGGAAGTGGGAAGCCATCAAAAGTTGAAAATCGTCAAAAGTGGGCAGTGAAGAAAAAGTTGGAAGTCACCAAAAATGGGATTTCTAGAAAAAGTGGGAAGTCACCAAAAATGGAAAGTCATCAAAAGCGGGAAGTCATTAAAACTGGGCAGTCAAAGAAGATGGGAAGTAAAGAAAAAATGGGAACTCATGAAAAGTGGGAAGTCACAAAAAATGGGATTTCAAGAAAAAGTGGGAGGTCATCAAAAGTTGAAAGTCATTAAAGTGGGGAGTGAAGAAATAATGGGAAGCCAAGAATAAGTGGGAAGTCATCAAACGTGAGAAGTCAGGAAAAAGTGGGAAGTCATGAAAAGTGGGAAGTCATCAAATGTGGGAAGTCAAGAAAAAGTGGGAAGTCAAGAAAAATGGGAAGTGAAGAAAAATTGGGAAATCAAGAAAAAGTGGGAAGTCATTAAAACTGGACAGTCAAGAGAAGATGAGAAGTGAAGAAAACGTGGAAAGTCAAGAAAAAGTGGGAAGTCATCAAAAGTGGGAAGTCACCGAAAGTGGGAAGTCATCAAAAGTTGGAAGTCATTAAAGTGGGCGGTGAAGAAAAAATGGGAAGCCAAGAATAAGTGGGAAGTCATCAAAAGTTGGAAATCATCAAACGTGGGAAGTCAGGAAAAAGTGGAAGACATGAAAATGGAAAGTCATCAAATGTGGGAAGTCACCAAAAGTGGGAGGTCATCATAAGTGAGAAGTCATCAAAATTGGTAATCATCAAAAGTGGGAAGTAAAGAAAAAGTGGGAAGTCTTGAAAAATGGGAAGTCATCAAATGTGGGAAGTGAAGAAAAATGGGAAGTTAAGAAGAAGTGGGAAGCCATCGAAAATTGAAAATCATTAAAAGCGGGAAGTCAGGAGAAAGTGGGAAGTCAAGAGAAAGTGGGAAATCAAGCAAAAGTGGGAAGTCATTAAAACTGGGCAGTCAAGAGAAGATGGGAAGTGAAGAAAAAGTGGGAACTCATGAAAAGTGGAAAGTCACCAAAAATTGGATTTCAAGAAAAAGTGAGAAGTCACCAAAAATGGGAAGTCATCAACAGTGGGAGATCATGAAAAGTGGGAGGTCATCAAAAGTGGGAAAACAAGAAAAGGTGGGAAAACATCAAAAGTGGGAAGTCACCGCAAGTGGGAAGTTATCAGAAGTGGGAAGTCATGAAAAGTGGGAAGTCATGAAAAGTGGGAAGTCATCAAATGTGGGAAATCAAGAAAAAATGGGAAGTGAAGAAAAGTGGGAAATACAGCAAAAGTAACAAGTCATTAAACTGGGCAGTCAAAAGAAGATGGGAAGTCAAGAAAAAGTGAGAAGTGAAGAAAAGATGGGAAGTCAAGAAAAAGTGGGAAGCCATCAAAAGTTGAAAATCATCAAAAGTGGGAAGTGATGAAAAGTGGTAAGTCATCAAAAGTGGGAAAACAAGAAAAGTGGGAAATCAAGAAAAAGTGGGAGGTCATTAAAACTGGGCAGCCAAGTGGGAAGTCATCAAAAGTTGGAAGTCATTAAAGTGGGCGGTGAAGAAAAAATGGGAAGCCAAGAATAAGTGGGAAGTCATCAAAAGTTGGAAATCATCAAACGTGGGAAGTCAGGAAAAAGTGGGAAGACATGAAAAATGGAAGTCATCAAATGTGGGAAGTCACCAAAAGTGGGAGGTCATCATAAGTGAGAAGTCATCAAAATTGGTAATCATCAAAAGTGGGAAGTAAAGAAAAAGTGGGAAGTCTTGAAAAATGGGAAGTCATCAAATGTGGGAAGTGAAGAAAAATGGGAAGTTAAGAAGAAGTGGGAAGCCATCGAAAATTGAAAATCATTAAAAGCGGGAAGTCAGGAAAAGTGGGAAGTCAAGAGAAAGTGGGAAATCAAGCAAAAGTGGGAAGTCATTAAAACTGGGCAGTCAAGAGAAGATGGGAAGTGAAGAAAAAGTGGGAACTCATGAAAAGTGGAAAGTCACCAAAAATTGGATTTCAAGAAAAAGTGAGAAGTCACCAAAATGGGAAGTCATCAACAGTGGGAGATCATGAAAAGTGGGAGGTCATCAAAAGTGGGAAAACAAGAAAAGGTGGGAAAACATCAAAAGTGGGAAGTCACCGCAAGTGGGAAGTTATCAGAAGTAGGAAGTCATGAAAATGGGAAGTCATGAAAAGTGGGAAGTCATCAAATGTGGGAAATCAAGAAAAAATGGGAAGTGAAGAAAAGTGGGAAATACAGCAAAAGTAACAAGTCATTAAAACTGGGCAGTCAAAAGAAGATGGGAAGTCAAGAAAAAGTGAGAAGTGAAGAAAAGATGGGAAGTCAAGAAAAAGTGGGAAGCCATCAAAAGTTGAAAATCATCAAAAGTGGGAAGTGATGAAAAGTGGTAAGTCATCAAAAGTGGGAAAACAAGAAAAAGTGGGAAATCAAGAAAAAGTGGGAGGTCATTAAAACTGGGCAGTCAAGAGAAGATGGGAAGTCAAGAAAAAATGGGAAGTGAAGAAAAGATGGGAAGTCAAGAAAATGTGGGAAGCCATCAAAAGTTGAAAATCATCAAAAGTGGGAAGTGATGAAAAGTGGGAAGTCATAAAAAGTGGGAAAACAAGAAAAAGTGGGAAATCAGGAAAAAGTGGGAAGTTAAGAAAAAGTAGGAAATCAAGAAAAAGTGGGAAGTCATTAAAACTGAGCAGTGAGAAGACGATGGGAAGTCAAGAAAAATGGGAAGTGAAGAAAAAGTGGGAAGTCATGAAAAGTAGGAAGTCTTCAAATGTGGAAGTGAAGAAAAAATGGGAAGTCAAAAAAAAGTGGGAAGCCATCAATAGTTGAAAATCATCAAATGTAGGAAGTCATGAAAAGTGGGAAGTCATTTAAAGTGGGAAATAAAGGAAAAGTGGGAAGTCGTTAAAACGGGCAGTGAAGAGAAGATGGCAAGTAAAGAAAAGTGGGAAGTGATGAAAAAGTGGGAACTCATAGAAAGTGGGAAGTCATCAAAAATTGGAAGTCATTAAAGTGGGGCAGTGAAGAAAAAATGCGAAGTCAAGAATAAGTGAGAAGTCATCAAAAGTTGGAAGTCATGAAACGTGGGAAGTCAGGAAAAAATGGGAAGTCATGAAAAGTGGAAAGTCATCAAAAATGGGAGGTCGTGAAAAGTGGGACGTCATGAAAAGTGGGAAGTCATCAAATGTGGGAAGTCATCAAAATTGGGAATCATCAAAAGTGGGAAGTAAAGAAAAAGTGGGATTTCATGAAAAGTGGGAAGTCCATCATTAATGTGGGAAAGTGAAGAATATGAGGAAGGATAGAAAAAGTGGGAAACCATCAATAGTTGAAAATCATCAAATATGGAAAGTCATGAAAAGTGGGAAGTCATCTAAAGTGGGAAATCAAGGAAAAGTGGAAAGTCGTTAAAACGGGGCAGTGAAAAGAAAATGGCGAGTAAAGAAAAGTGGAAGTGATGAAAAGTGGGAACTCATAGAAAGTGGGAAGTCATCAAAAATTGGAAGTCATGAAAAGTGGAAGTTATCAAATGTGGAAGTCATCAAAATTGGGAATCATCAAAAGTGGGAAGTAAAGAAAAAGTGGGATTATCATAAAAAGTGGGAAGTCATCAAATGTGGGAAGTGAAGAAAATATGGGAAGTCAAGAAAAAGGGGGAAGCCATCAAGTAGTTGAAAATCATCAAATGTGGGAAGTCATAAAAGTGGGAAGTCATCTAAAGTGGCAGTTCAAGGAAAAGTGGAAAGTCGTTAAAACGGGGCAGTGATGAGAAGATGTCAAGTAAAGAAAAGTGGGAAGTGATGAAAAAGTGGGAACTCATAGAAGTGGGAAGTCATCAAAAATTGGAAGTCATTTAAAGTGGGCAGTGAAGAAAAAATGCGAAGTCAAGAATAAGTGGAAGTCATCAAAAGTTGGAAGTTATCAAACGTGGGAAGTCAGGAAAAAGTGGGAAGTCATGAAAAGTGGGAAGTCAACAAATGTGGGAGGTCATTAAAAGTGGGAAGTCATCAATATTGGACATCATCAAAAGTGGGAAGTAAAGAAAAAGTACGAAGTCATGAAAACTGGGAAGTCATCAAGTGTGGGAAGTCAAGAAAAATGGGAAGTCAAGAAGAAGTGGGAAGCCATCAAAAGTTGAAAATCATCAAAAGTGGGAAGTCATGAAAAGCGGGAAATAATCAAAAGTGGGAAATCAAGCAAAAGTGGGAAGTCATTAAAACTGGGCAGTCATAAAAAGATAGGAAGTAATGAAAAAGTGGGAAGTGAAGAAAAAGCGGGAACTCGTGAAAAGTGGGAAGTCACAAAAAAATTGGATTTTAAGAAAAAGTCGGAAGTCATCAAAAGTTGGAAGTCATTAAAGTGGGCAGCGAAGAAAAAATGGGACGCCAATAATAAGTGGAAAGTCATCAAAAGTTAAATATCATCAAACGTGGGAATTCAGGAAAAAGTGGGAAGTCATGGAAAGTGGGAAGTCATCAAATGTAGGAAGTCAAGAAAGAGTGGATAGTCATCAAAAGTTGGAAGTCATCAAAAATGGGAAGTCATTAAAACTGGGCAGTCAAGAGAAGATGGGAAGTAAAGAAAAAGTGGAAAGTCAAGAAAAAGTGGGAAGTCATCAAAAGTGGGAAGTCAAGAAAAAGTGGGAAGTCATTAAAACTGGGCAGTCAGGAGAAGATGGGAAGTTAAGAAAAAGACGGCACTGAAGAAAAAATGCGAAGTCAAGAATAAGTGGGAAGTCATCAAAAATTGGATGTCATCTAACGTGGGAAGTCAGGAAAAAATGGGAAGTCATGAAAAGTGGGAAGTCAACAAGTGTGGGAAATCAAGAAAAAATGGGAAGTCAAGAAAAAGTGGGAAATTATGAAAAAGTGGTAAATCATTAAAAATGGGCAGTCAAATAAATCTGGGATGTCAAGAAAAACTGGTAAGTGAAGAAAAAGTGGGAAGTCATGAAAAGTGGGAAGCCACCAAAAGTGGGAAATCAAGAAAAAGTGGAAAGTCATCAAAAGTTGGAGGTCATCAAAAGTGGGAAGTCAAGAAATAGAGTGATTTTAACATTACTGCACACTAATTGCACATGAAGCCACATTATTACAGCTGAAACTAAGTAAATTACACATGCATTTGCTTGTTTTCAGTGATATTAACAATACTGCACACTAATTGCACATGAATTTAAGTTATTACAGCTGAAATTAAGTAAAATACACATGCATTTGCTTGATTTCAGTGATATTAACAATACTGCACACTAATTGCACTTGAATCCACGTTATTACAGCTGAAACTAAGTAAAATACACACGCATTTGCTTGTTTTCAGTTATATTAACAATACGGCGCACTAGTTGCACACGAATTTAAGTTATTACAGCTGAAACTAAGTAAATTACACATGGATTTTCTTGTTTTCAGTGATATTAACAATACTGAACACTAATTGCACATGAATTTAAGTTCTTACAGCTGAAACTAAGTAAATAGCAAATGCATTTGCTTGTTTTCAGTGATATTAACAATACTTCACACTAATTGCACATGAATTTAAGTTATTACAGCTGAAATTAAGTAAAATACACATGCATTTGCTTGTTTTCAGTGATATTAACGTTACTGCACACTAATTGCACAAGAAGCCTAATTATTACAGCTGAAACTAAGTAAAATACACATGCATTTGCTTGTTTTCAGTCATATTAACATTACTGCACACTAATTGCACATGAATCCAAGTTATTACAGCTGAAACTAAGTAAAATACAAATGCATTTGCTTGTTTTCCGTGATATTAACATTACTGCACACTAAATGCACATGAAGCCACATTATTACAGCTGAAACTAAGTAAATGACACACGCATTTGTTTGTTTTCAGTTATATTAACAATACTACACGCTAATTGCACATGGATTTAAGTTATTACACCTGGAAACTAAGTAAAATACAAATGCATTTGCTTGTTTTTAGTGAAATTAACATTACTGCACACTAAATGCACATGAAGCCACATTATTACAGCTGAAACTAAGTAAAATACATATGCATTTGCTTGTTTTCAGTGATATTAACGTTACTGCACACTAAATGCACAAGAAGCCACATTATTACAGCTGAAACTAAGTAAATTACACATGCATTTGCTTATTTTCAGTGATATTAGCAATACTTCACACTGATTGCAAATGAATCCACGTTATTACAGCTGAAACTAAGTAAAATCAAAATGCATTCGCTTGTTTTCAGTGATATTAACATTACTGCATACCAATTGCACATGAATTTACGTTAGTACAGCTGAAACTAAGTGAAATACACATGCATTTGCTTGTTTTCACTGATTTTAACTTTACTGCACACTAATTGCACATGAATCCAAGTTATTACAGCTGAAACTAAGTATAATACACATGCATTTGTTTGTTTTCAGTGATGTTAACGTTACTGCACACTAATTGCACATGAAGCTACATTATTACAGCTGAAACTAAGTAAAATATACACACATTTGTTTGTTTTCAGTTATATTAACAATACTGCACACTAATTGCACATGAATCCACGTTATTACAGCTGAATCTAAGTAAATTACACATGCATTTGCTTGTTTTCAGTTTTATTAACAATACTGAACACTAATTGCACATGAATTTAAGTTATTACAGCTGAAACTAAGTAAATTACACATGCATTTGCTTGTTTTCAGTGATATTAACAATACTGCACACTAATTGCACATGAAGCCATATTATTACAGCTGAAACTAAGTAAATTACACATGCATTTGCTTGTTTTCAGTGATATTAACATTACTGCACACTAATTGCACATGAATCCACGCTATTACAGCTGAAACTAAATAAAATATACACACATTTGTTTCTTTTCAGTTATTTTAACAATACTGCATACTAATTGCACATGAGTTTAAGTTATTACAGCTGAAACTAAGTAAATTACACATGCATTTGCTTGTTTTCAGTGATATTAACAATACTGCACACTAATTGCACATGAATTTAAGTTATTACAGCTGAAATTAAGTAAAATACACATGCATTTGCTTGATTTCAGTGATATTAACAATACTGCACACTAATTGCACTTGAATCCACGTTATTACAGCTGAAACTAAGTAAAATACACACGCATTTGCTTGTTTTCAGTTATATTAACAATACGGCGCACTAGTTGCACACGAATTTAAGTTATTACAGGTGAAACTAAGTAAATTACACATGGATTTTCTTGTTTTCAGTGATATTAACAATACTGAACACTAATTGCACATGAATTTAAGTTCTTACAGCTGAAACTAAGTAAATTACACATGCATTTGCTTGTTTTCAGTGATATTAACAATACTGCACACTAATTGCACATGAAGCCACATTATTACAGCTGAAACTAAGTAAATTACACATGCATTTGCTTGTTTTCAGTGATATTAACATTACTGCACACTAATTGCACATGAATCCACGCTATTACAGTTGAAACTAAGTAAAATACAAAAGCATTTGCTTGTTTTCAGTGATATTAACATTACTGCACACTAACTGCACATGAAGCCACATTATTACAGCTGAAACTAAGTAAAATATACACACATTTGTTTGTTTTCAGTTATATTAACAATACTGCACACTAATTGCACATGAATCCACGTTATTACAGCTGAATCTAAGTAAATTACACATGCATTTGCTTGTTTTCAGTTTTATTAACAATACTGAACACTAATTGCACATGAATTTAAGTTATTACAGCTGAAACTAAGTAAATTACACATGCATTTGCTTGTTTTCAGTGATATTAACAATACTGCACACTAATTGCACATGAAGCCATATTATTACAGCTGAAACTAAGTAAATTACACATGCATTTGCTTGTTTTCAGTGATATTAACATTACTGCACACTAATTGCACATGAATCCACGCTATTACAGCTGAAACTAAGTAAAATACAAAAGCATTTGCTTGTTTTCAGTGATATTAACATTACTGCACACTAACTGCACATGAAGCCACATTATTACAGCTGAAACTAAGTAAAATATACACACATTTGTTTCTTTTCAGTTATTTTAACAATACTGCACACTAATTGCACATGAGTTTAAGTTATTACAGCTGAAACTAAGTAAATTACACATGCATTTGCTTGTTTTCAGTGATATTAACAATACTGCACACTAATTGCACATGAATTTAAGTTATTGCAGCTGAAATTAAGTAAAATACACATGCATTTGCTTGATTTCAGTGATATTAACAATACTGCACACTAATTGCACTTGAATCCACGTTATTACAGCTGAAACTAAGTAAAATACACACGCATTTGCTTGTTTTCAGTTATATTAACAATACGGCGCACTAGTTGCACACGAATTTAAGTTATTACAGCGGAAACTAAGTAAATTACACATGGATTTTCTTGTTTTCAGTGATATTAACAATACTGAACCCTAATTGCACATGAATTTAAGTTCTTACAGCTGAAACTAAGTAAATAGCAAATGCATTTGCTTGTTTTCAGTGATATTAACAATACTTCACACTAATTGCACATGAATTTAAGTTATTACAGCTGAAATTAAGTAAAATACACATGCATTTGCTTGTTTTCAGTGATATTAACGTTACTGCACACTAATTGCACAAGAAGCCACATTATTACAGCTGAAACTAAGTAAATTACACATGCATTTGCTTATTTTTAGTGATATTAGCAATACTTCACACTGATTGCAAATGAATCCACGTTATTACAGCTGAAACTAAGTAAAATCAAAATGCATTCGCTTGTTTTCAGTGATATTAACATTACTGCATACCAATTGCACATGAATTTACGTTAGTACAGCTGAAACTAAGTGAAATACACATGCATTTGCTTGTTTTCACTGATTTTAACTTTACTGCACACTAATTGCACATGAATCCAAGTTATTACAGCTCAAACTTAGTATAATACACATGCATTTGTTTGTTTTCAGTGATGTTAACGTTACTGCACACTAATTGCACATGAAGCTACATTATTACAGCTGAAACTAAGTAAATTACACTTGCATCTTCTTGTTTTCAGTGATATTAACAATATTGCAAACTAATTGCATATGAATTTAGGTTCTTACAGCTGAAACTAAGTAAATTACACATGCATTTGCTTGTTTTCAGTGATATTAACAATACTGCACACTAATTGCACGTGAAGCCACATTATTACAGCTGAAACTAAGTAAATTACACATGCATTTGCTTGTTTTCAGTGATATTAACATTACTGCACACTAATGGCACATGAATCCACGCTATTACAGCTGAAACTAAGTAAAATACAAATGCATTTGCTTGTTTTCAGTGATATTAACATTACTGCACACTAAATGCACATGAAGCCACATTATTACAGCTGAAACTAAGTAAAATATACACACATTTGTTTGTTTTCAGTTATATTAACAATACTGCACACTAATTGCACATGAGTTTAAGTTATTACAGCTGAAACTAAGTAAATTACACATGCATTTGCTTGTTTTCAGTGATATTAACAATATTGCACACTAATTGCACATGAATTTAAGTTATTACAGCTGAAATTAAGTAAAATACACATGCATTTGCTTGATTTCAGTGATATTAACAATACTGCACACTAATTTCACGTGAATTCACGTTATTACAGCTGAAACTAAGTAAAATACACCTGCATTTGCTTGTTTTCAGTGATATTAACGTTACTGCACACTAATTGCACATGAATTTTAGTTATTACAGCTGAAATTAAGTAAAATTCACATGCATTTGCTTGTTTTCAGTGATATTAACGTTACTGCACACTAATTGCACATGAAGCCACATCATTACAGATGAAATTAAGTAAAATACACATGCATTTGCTTGTTTTCAGTGATATTAACATTACTGCACACTAATTGCACATGAAGCCACATTATTACAGCTGAAACTAAATAAATTACACATGCATTTGCTGGTTTCCAGTGATATTAACATTACTGCACACTAATTGCACATGAATTTAAGTTATTACAGCTGAAACTAAGTAAATTACACATGCATTTGCTTGTTTTCAGTGATATTAACGTTACTGCACACTAATTGCACATGAAGCCACATTATTACAGATGGAATTAAGTAAAATACACATGCATTTTCATGTTTTCAGTTTTATTAACAATACTGCACACTAATTGCACATGAATTTAAGTTATTACAGCTGAAACTAAGTAAATTACACATGCATTTGCTTGTTTTCAGTGATATTAACAATACTGCACACTAATTGCACATGAATTTTAGTTGTTACAGCTGAAATTAAGTAAAATACACATGCATTTGCTTGTTTTCAGTGATATTAACGTTACTGCACACTAATTGCACATGAAGCCACACCATTACAGATGAAATTAAGTAAAATACACATGCATTTGCTTGTTTTCAGTGATATTAACATTACTGCACACTAATTTCCCATGAATTTAAGTTATTACAGCTGAAACTAAGTAAATTACACATGCATTTGCTTGTTTTCAGTGATATTAACAATACTGCACACTAATTGCACATGAATTTTAGTTATTACAGCTGAAATTAAGTAAAGTACACATGCATTCGCTTGTTTTCAGTTTGATTAACAATACTGAACACTAATTGCACATGAATTTAAGTTATTACAGCTGAAACTAAGTAAATTACACATGCATTTGCTTGTTTTCAGTGATATTAACATTACTGCACACCAATTGCACATGAAGCCACATTATTACAGCCGAAACTAAGTAAATTACACATGCATTTGCTTGTTTTCAGTGATTTTAACATTACTGCACACTAATTGCACATGAATCCACGCTATTACAGCTGAAACTAAGTAAAATACAAATGCATTTGCTTGTTTTCAGTGATATTAACATTACTGCACACTAAATGCACATGAAGCCACATTTTTACAGCTGGAACTAAGTAAAATATAGACACATTTGTTTGTTTTCAGTTATATTAACAATACTGCACACTAATTGCACATGAGTTTAAGTTATTACAGCTGAAACTAAGTAAATTACACATGCATTTGCTTGTTTTCAGTGATATTAACATTACTGCACACTAATTGCACGTGAATTCACGTTATTACAGCTGAAACTAAGTAAAATACACATGCATTTGCTTGTTTTCAGTGATATTAACGTTACTGCACAATAATTGCACATGAATTTTAGTTATTACAGCTGAAATTAAGTAAAATACACATGCATTTGCTTGTTTTCAGTGATATTAACGTTACTGCACACTAATTGCACATGGAGCCACATTATTACAGCTGAAACTAAGTAAAATATACACACATTTGTTTGTTTTCAGTTATATTAACAATACTGCACACTAATTGCACTTGAGTTTGAGTTATTACAGCTGAAACTAAGTAAATTACACATGCATTTGCTTGTTTTCAGTGATATTAAAAATATTGCACACTAATTGCACATGAATTTAAGTTATTACAGCTGAAATTAAGTAAAATACACATGCATTTGCTTGATTTCAGTGATATTAACAATACTGCACACTAATTTCACGTGAATTCACGTTATTACAGCTGAAACTATGTAAAATACACATGCATTTGCTTGTTTTCAGTGATATTAACGTTACTGCACACTAATTGCACATGAATTTTAGTTATTACAGCTGAAATTAAGTAAAATACACATGCATTTGCTTGTTTTCAGTGATATTAACGTTACTGCACACCAATTGCACATGGAGCCACATCATTACAGATGAAATTAAGTAAAATACACATGCATTTGCTTGTTTTCAGTGATATTAACATTACTGCACACTAATTGCACACGAAGCCACATTATTACAGCTGAAACTAAGTAAATTACACATGCATTTGCTTGTTTCCAGTGATATTAACATTACTGCACACTAATTGCACATGAATCCACGTTATTACAGCGGAAACTAAGTAAAATACAAATGCATTTGCTTCTTTTCAGTGATATTAACAATACTGCACTCTAATTTCACGTGAATTTACGTTATTACAGCTGAAACTAAGTAAAATACACATGCATTTTCTTGTTTTCAGTTTTATTAACAATACTGCACACTAATTGCACATGAATTTAAGTTATTACAGCTGAAACTAAGTAAATTACACATGCATTTGCTTGTTTTCAGTGATATTAACAATACTGCACACTAATTGCACATGAATTTTAGTTATTACAGCTGAAATTAAGTGAAATACACATGCATTTGCTTGCTTTCAGTGATTTAAACTTTTCTGCTCACTAATTGCACGTGAATCCACGTTATTACAGCTGAAACTAAGTAAAATACACACGTATTTGCATGTTTTCAGTGATATTAACAATACTGCACACTAATTGCACACGAATTTAAGTTATTACCGCTGACTCTAAGTAAATTACACATACATTTGCTTGTTTTCGGTGATATTAGCAATACTTCACACTAATTGCACATGAGTTTAAGTTCTTACCGCTGAAATTAAGTAAAATACACATGCATTTCCTTGTTTTCAGTGATGTTAACGTTACTGCACACTAATTGCACATTAAGCTACATTATTACAGCTGAAACTAAGTAAATTACACTTGCATCTTCTTGTTTTCAGTGATATTAACAATACTGCAAACTAATTGCATATGAATTTAGGTTTTTACAGCTGAAACTAAGTAAATTACACATGCATTTGCTTGTTTTCAGTGATATTAACAATACTGCACACTAATTGCACATGAAGCCACATTATTACAGCTGAAACTAAGTAAATTACACATGCATTTGCTTGTTTTCAGTGATATTAACATTACTGCACACTAATTGCACATGAATCCACGCTATTACAGCTGAAACTAAGTAAAATACAAATGCATTTGCTTGTTTTCAGTGATATTAACATTACTGCACACTAAATGCACATGAAGCCACATTATTACAGCTGAAACTAAGTAAAATATACACACATTTGTTTGTGTTCAGTTATATTAACAATACTGCACACTAATTGCACATGAATTTAAGTTCTTACAGCTGAAACTAAGTAAATTACACATGCATTTGCTTGTTTTCAGTGATATTAACAATACTGCACACTAATTGCACATGAAGCCATATTATTACAGATGAAACTAAGTAAATTACACATGCATTTGCTTGTTTTCAGTGATATTAACATTACTGCACACTAATTGCACATGAATCCACGCTATTACAGTTGAAACTAAGTAAAATACAAAAGCATTTGCTTGTTTTCAGTGATATTAACATTACTGCACACTAACTGCACATGAAGCCACATTATTACAGCTGAAACTAAGTAAAATATACACACATTTGTTTGTTTTCAGTTATATTAACAATACTGCACACTAACTGCACATGAATCCACGTTATTACAGCTGAATCTAAGTAAATTACACATGCATTTGCTTGTTTTCAGTTTTATTAACAATACTGAACACTAATTGCACATGAATTTAAGTTATTACAGCTGAAACTAAGTAAATTACCCATGCATTTGCTTGTTTTCAGTGATATTAACAATACTGCACACTAATTGCACATGAAGCCATATTATTACAGCTGAAACTAAGTAAATTACACATGCATTTGCTTGTTTTCAGTGATATTAACATTACTGCACACTAATTGCACATGAATCCACGCTATTACAGCTGAAACTAAGTAAAATACAAAAGCATTTGCTTGTTTTCAGTGATATTAACATTACTGCACACTAACTGCACATGAAGCCACATTATTACAGCTGAAACTAAGTAAAATATACACACATTTGTTTCTTTTCAGTTATTTTAACAATACTGCACACTAATTGCACATGAGTTTAAGTTATTACAGCTGAAACTAAGTAAATTACACATGCATTTGCTTGTTTTCAGTGATATTAACAATACTGCACACTAATTGCACATGAATTTAAGTTATTGCAGCTGAAATTAAGTAAAATACACATGCATTTGCTTGATTTCAGTGATATTAACAATACTGCACACTAATTGCACTTGAATCCACGTTATTACAGCTGAAACTAAGTAAAATACACACGCATTTGCTTGTTTTCAGTTATATTAACAATAGGGCGCACTAGTTGCACACGAATTTAAGTTATTGCAGCTGAAATTAAGTAAAATACAAATGCATTTGCTTGTTTTCCGTGATATTAACATTACTGCACACTAAATGCACATGAAGCCACATTATTACAGCTGAAACTAAGTAAATGGCACACGCATTTGTTTGTTTTCAGTTATATTAACAATACTACACGCTAATTGCACATGGATTTAAGTTATTACAGCTGGAAACTAAGTAAAATACAAATGGATTTGCTTGTTTTTAGTGAAATTAACATTACTGCACACTAAATGCACATGAAGCCACATTATTACAGCTGAAACTAAGTAAAATACATATGCATTTGCTTGTTTTCAGTGATATTAACGTTACTCCACACTAATTGCACAAGAAGCCACATTATTACAGCTGAAACTAAGTAAATTACACATGCATTTGCTTATTTTCAGTGATATTAGCAATACTTCACACTGATTGCAAATGAATCCACGTTATTACAGCTGAAACTAAGTAAAATCAAAATGCATTCGCTTGTTTTCAGTGATATTAACCTTACTGCATACCAATTGCACATGAATTTACGTTAGTACAGCTGAAACTAAGTGAAATACACATGCATTTGCTTGTTTTCACTGATTTTAACTTTACTGCACACTAATTGCACATGAATCCAAGTTATTACAGCTCAAACTTAGTATAATACACATGCATTTGTTTGTTTTCAGTGATGTTAACGTTACTGCACACTAATTGCACATGAAGCTACATTATTACAGCTGAAACTAAGTAAATTACACTTGCATCTTCTTGTTTTCAGTGATATTAACAATATTGCAAACTAATTGCATATGAATTTAGGTTCTGACAGCTGAAACTAAGTAAATTACACATGCATTTGCTTGTTTTCAGTGATATTAACAATACTGCACACTAATTGCACGTGAAGCCACATTATTACAGCTGAAACTAAGTAAATTACACATGCATTTGCTTGTTTTCAGTGATATTAACATTACTGCACACTAATTGCACGTGAATCCACGCTATTACAGCTGAAACTAAGTAAAATACAAATGCATTTGCTTGTTTTCAGTGATATTAACATTACTGCACACTAAATGCACATGAAGCCACATTATTACAGCTGAAACTAAGTAAAATATACACACATTTGTTTGTTTTCAGTTATATTAACAATACTGCACACTAATTGCACATGAGTTTAAGTTATTACAGCTGAAACTAAGTAAATTACACATGCATTTGCTTGTTTTCAGTGATATTAACAATATTGCACACTAATTGCACATGAATTTAAGTTATTACAGCTGAAATTAAGTAAAATACACATGCATTTGCTTGATTTCAGTGATATTAACAATACTGCACACTAATTTCACGTGAATTCACGTTATTACAGCTGAAACTAAGTAAAATACACATGCATTTGCTTGTTTTCAGTGATATTAACGTTACTGCACACTAATTGCACATGAAGCCACATTATTACAGATGAAATTAAGTAAAATACACATGCATTTGCTTGTTTTCAGTGATATTAACATTACTGCACACTAATTGCACATGAAGCCACATTATTACAGCTGAAACTAAGTAAATTACACATGCATTTGCTGGTTTCCAGTGATATTAACATTACTGCACACTAATTGCACATGAATTTAAGTTATTACAGCTGAAACTAAGTAAATTACACATGCATTTGCTTGTTTTCAGTGATATTAACGTTACTGCACACTAATTGCACATGAAGCCACATTATTACAGATGGAATTAAGTAAAATACACATGCATTTTCATGTTTTCAGTTTTATTAACAATACTGCACACTAATTGCACATGAATTTAAGTTATTACAGCTGAAACTAAGTAAATTACACATGCATTTGCTTGTTTTCAGTGATATTAACAATACTGCACACTTATTGCACATGAATTTTAGTTATTACAGCTGAAATTAAGTAAAATACACATGCATTTGCTTGTTTTCAGTGATATTAACGTTACTGCACACTAATTGCACATGAAGCCACACCATTACAGATGAAATTAAGTAAAATACACATGCATTTGCTTGTTTTCAGTGATATTAACATTACTGCACACTAATTTCCCATGAATTTAAGTTATTACAGCTGAAACTAAGTAAATTACACATGCATTTGCTTGTTTTCAGTGATATTAACAATACTGCACACTAATTGCACATGAATTTTAGTTGTTACAGCTGAAATTAAGTAAAGTACACATGCATTTGCTTGTTTTCAGTTTTATTAACAATACTGAACACTAATTGCACATGAATTTAAGTTATTACAGCTGAAACTAAGTAAATTACACATGCATTTGCTTGTTTTCAGTGATATTAACATTACTGCACACCAATTGCACATGAAGCCACATTATTACAGCCGAAACTAAGTAAATTACACATGCATTTGCTTGTTTTCAGTGATTTTAACATTACTGGCACACTAATTGCACATGAATCCACGCTATTACAGCTGAAACTAAGTAAAATACAAATGCATTTGCTTGTTTTCAGTGATATTAACATTACTGCACACTAAATGCACATGAAGCCACATTTTTACAGCTGAAACTAAGTAAAATATAGACACATTTGTTTGTTTTCAGTTATATTAACAATACTGCACACTAATTGCACATGAGTTTAAGTTATTACAGCTGAAACTAAGTAAATTACACATGCATTTGCTTGTTTTCAGTGATATTAACATTACTGCACACTAATTGCACGTGAATTCACGTTATTACAGCTGAAACTAAGTAAAATACACATGCATTTGCTTGTTTTCAGTGATATTAACGTTACTGCACAATAATTGCACATGAATTTTAGTTATTACAGCTGAAATTAAGTAAAATACACATGCATTTGCTTGTTTTCAGTGATATTAACGTTACTGCACACTAATTGCACATGGAGCCACATATTACAGCTGAAACTAAGTAAAATATACACACATTTGTTTGTTTTCAGTTATATTAACAATACTGCACACTAATTGCACTTGAGTTTGAGTTATTACAGCTGAAACTAAGTAAATTACACATGCATTTGCTTGTTTCCAGTGATATTAACATTACTGCACACTAATTGCACATATATCCACGTTATTACAGCGGAAACTAAGTAAAATACAAATGCATTTGCTTCTTTTCAGTGATATTAACAATACTGCACACTAATTTCACGTGAATTCACGTTATTACAGCTGAAACTAAGTAAAATACACATGCATTTTCTTGTTTTCAGTTTTATTAACATACTGGCACACTAATTGCACATGAATTTAAGTTATTACAGCTGAAACTAAGTAAATTACACATGCATTTGCTTGTTTTCAGTGATATTAACAATACTGCACACTAATTGCACATGAATTTTAGTTATTACAGCTGAAATTAAGTAAAATACAAATGCATTTGCTTGTTTTCAGTGAAATTAACATTACTGCACACTAATTGCACAAGAAGACACATTATTACAGCTGAAACTAAGTAAATTACACA
>RQOL01000739.1:51945-89179 GCA_013076295.1 Sanderia malayensis | reverse complement strand
AAGAGAAGCAAATGCAAGAGTTATAGGACCATTATTTGTGAAAAGGATAGCATTTTAGTTGTCGTTTTTCGTGCTAGGCATATTGGTTACTAACTCTACTCTAATAACTAAACACCACTTTTCATGGTTTTCTCAACTCTGAGACTATTTGAATAATTACGGAGGTACGGCTGGTTGTCGTTAACTGTGCATGGCTTTAAGTTGAGTTCAGGGGATGACTTCTTGGCAATGTGTAGTTATTCTCCAAATCTCGTTACCAGTCCCGAGAAACAGGTGAGATACGGAGCATGCGCCCAGTAGAACAAATTTCGGGATGCTTTCCAGGATGAATCAAGCACGTTTTTTCAAATGGAGATTATAGCTGAATTTTTTTAAAGATATCGAGCACATCATTGGCTTACTCATCAGGGAAGTACAAAACATTAATTAATCTTGATATTTTCTTTCATTAAAACATAATTTTGTCCCACAGAATGACAGACGAGCACAGCTATAGCGGGTTTTCTCACGAGGTGATCGTGGAAAATGATCCCATACGAGATATAAAATTGTCTATTGCAGATCTCACTGAGACAGTGAAAAAGCTGGCTGAAAAGGTATACTCTCCACCAGAGGAACCTTCGGCCTATCCAAAACAAACAATGGCAATGCAGGAACAAGATGAAGTTTCCCTGCATGGCTCTGCTTCTTCACTAGTTGAAAGCAGCCTAGGGGGAAGCCCAATTGAAGACGAACCCCCACGAAAATTGTCAAAACGTACCAGCTTTGTGGCTGATGGTTGGTCAACAAGTAGAACACTTGCAGAGTGTCATTGATTGTAAGTAAGCCTCTTTGGGACCGACCCTACCTGTATGAGAATTTAATCGAATTTTGAGTGTAAGTAATATGGGTGGGAGGCAGAGGGATATAGAAGGCAAGATATATCTGCTATATAATATTCCTCCCTGCAACACAAAATACTATGCATACCTAATTCGCAAACGCCATGATCTGCAATCGAGTTCGGTCCATAGATTTTTTTAGGATTATCTTGCGTATCAGCATCCAGCAAGCCTAATTTATCGTGATTCGTCTCGATGCCGTTCATAATGTGCAATTTGATAATGCCAACTAAATTGAATGTATGAAGAGTGGGGTTTTCGAAAGCTCCAACGTTGGATGCAAAATAGAAGTTAAAATCTACAGGATCGCATCGTGCTTGAGCCACAATGGCTTGAATTAAAGACAATACTTCGCATAATTGGCTTGACGTAGAATAAGTAATTAAATTTGATCGATCGGCCATGACATAAAAGATTATAAGCAGAGCCCGTCCCGCAATGCCATTGCCGTAAGTTCTTCCATTGTCTTTGATACCAAAATCTATAAAACCAAAGATGTAGAAGGGAAATTGCAAGAACATATATATTCCAAGATATACTTTGAATATGTGAAAATAGCCTTTCACAATTTGGCTTTTACACGTTTTTTTATAAGAAACCTGGCTCAAGGCCTAGTAGTAAAAGTTTCTTAATTTTTAGCCACATTTTGGTTCTAAAAGTTTCTTAAAAGTTTCTTAATTTAATTAAACAAATTTACAATGAAAACGAAGAAAAAACGTTGATGTGGCAAAATATCAGTATTATAACAAAGAAAAGTCGTCAATGCGAGAAATCGTCATGTGGAGCCGACAATGTTATGCTTAGCACATAAAACATACTTACTGTAGTTGATATTTGTTAAATCCGTAAAAGAAAAACGTGTTTCCGAAATTTTTAATGTTTCTTAAATATTTCCTTGTAGTTCTAAAAGTTTCTTAAATTTTAGGGCGTCTAAATCTAGGTTTCTTATAAACCGGTTTCTTATAAAAAAAAACGTGTACTGCGTGGAATACCATCCCAAACAAATATCAAAGAATTAAAAAGTTCCGCAGCTTAAATAAATTTAATATCTCATCTGAAGAGCTGAATTAAACATTAGCACGAGTCTCTGGAAGTGCAGCAAAAAGGTCTTACCTATTTTACATTTTTAATTATTTTTAATTGCTGTGATTGTATTATAATTATCTGTAATATCTGTATTATTTTTTGTGTTATCTGATTATGCTGGAGAGACATTGTGTAAAAATAATGTAATATGAAATACCCGCGAGGGACAATAGTATGGAAAAGATAACTAAAATGGCGTGTAGCCGCGGGCCTTTAGCCCTTGGCACAAAATTTATCATAAATTTGCTTACCACCAAGTGCAATTAACTCGCTATGTTTTGGGGTGAAAAATTGCAAATTTCTTGAATTTTTTTATTGGAAATTCTCTTTTATTTGTTTATGAAAGTAACGAAAGTTGCTTTGCAATGCGGGAAAATTTTTTCACATCGAAGTTATAAATTTAGAAAACTGTAAGTTATTTTGTTACTTCAAATGTCAATGTCGCTCAAAGCTTGATTGCTAATTTTTCTGACCCGGCTCCATATAATGAGGGTTTACATTCTTCCACGATGCTAAAAACAGTTAGAAAGATTGCTTTTAAAATGTTTCTAGACCATCTTGTAGTACGGGACTTTTCAAATGCTCTGTTTGATGCAGATGCTTTCATTTTTCCTCCATCGTCGCAATAAGACTTAGTAAAGCATCTTATTTTCCTTTGTAAACCTTTTGCGCACAATGTTTTCTTTGTATTTTATTTTTTCTTGTCTGTTTGAGCAAATCCATTTCAAGAGAATCCCAAAGCGGTTGAGCCAAAGCAAATCTAAGTGGACTAAAAAACCATCAGTTCGAAACAAATACAAGCAAAGTGGTTGACGTCACTTTATGATGATATGCAAAGCCCGTCAGATATTGCTGACAAGAAGTTTAGTGGTTGGGGCGTTATAGATGTTGGAAATGTTTCATATAACAAGGCCTTTTCCCCATACATCAACAAAAGAAAAACTACGTAAACACGCACGCATAAGAAAATAAAAATTGCTCTGCGCGACTATCACAGCGGAATCAGTGGCAAACTTCAACATAGATTTGATAGATTTAAGATTTTTTAGCACAAGAGCTCCAGTATGTGGATCCATTATTGTAAAAAAAATACCTTCAGTAAGAAGAAAACTAAACTGAATGAACAAGGTTTATACTAGCAAAGCGACAAAGCAGAAGACACCCGGACAAGGTGATCACAGACGCTGACTATGCAGATGATTTAGCTCTGTTCTCCTACACATTTGCTGAAGCGGAAAAACTACTCTATGCTCTAGAAAATGCTGCTGCAAAAGTCGTTCTCTATATGAATGCTGGAAAACTGAATTCACGGATTTCCAAAACCACGACAAAATAATTAAAACCGAAAACGGGACACAATTGAAATGGGTAGAAAAATTTGTGTACTTTGGTAGCGACATATCTTTGACCGAGAACGATGTTCAAATTCCATTGCCAAAACATGGACAGCATTGAACAAACTGAAAGCTATCTGGAAACTATCACTTAAAGAAAAGCCCAAAATAAACTAGTAGCACGAATTCCAAAACACATTGGAATTCGTGCTACTATATGGCTCCGCAGCTTGCATACTAGCAAAACGAGTGGAACAAAGACTTGATGGGACATACACTAGAATGCTACGTATCGTCATCAACAAACCTTAGACGCTGCACCTAACTAAAAAAGAGCTATTATATGGCAATCTGACACGAATTTCGAAAGTGATTAACGGATGCGGTTTTCAGGACACTGTTGTAGAAACAAGCATGAAGTCCCGCTCTCTTTTTCCCGCTTTTCATAAATAAAGAAAAGCGTAAAACTAATTAACTCGATATAGGTAATCAAATAAGTAGATTGAAATTGGATTGAATGAGAAGAGCTTCTCGCTGAAAGGAATGAGGGGTAGAGAGAGAAGGAAATAAGAAGAGTTTGAGTGCAGTCAAATCATCGATAAAGGAAATCACTACCTGTCACTACCTAAAATACAGGGTGGGCCGAAAAAAGTAAATCACATAACAAAATATTTTTGGAGAGGCATCTTATGAACAACTGTTCGCAAATTTTTACCATTCAATATTCAACTCAAAAGACATCCTTTGTAAAATATGTTGTATTTATGTTGTCATTTTTGAGCAGTTGCCATTTTAAAATTTCTAGTCGTGAAACCTGCTGTTATGAGCAATACATACGCCTTGTCATTTTCAAATTGTTCAGAGGAAAGCAATTGCCCAAAATATCACCAGAAAATTTCATAGTTTGAGAAAAGTTTGAGAAAATTTCATACAAATTGAGAAAAGTTGGAGAAGAAAAAGGAATCAATTTTGAATTTCCTAACTAAGACTGAGAATAACATACACAAAACTGTGCCAGTGCGTTTAAGTTATTGAATACAACCATACAAAAGTTGTCCTCTTCCTTAAAATGAAGCAATTTTCATATTCAACCTTGAACAGGTCTCCTTAAAGTTTTGTGCTTCGTATTTTCAAATATGGTATTTCTTAAAAATGAAGGCAACAATAACCCGCAAGGCTTAAAAGGCAAAAATGGTCTATGCAAAAGTTTAAAAAATAAAAATTAGAAAGCCCACTGGAGATTAATATAGTTCTAATAATGCAGGCCTATTACCAAATAACAAAATTGGTTCTGCAACTGATTGGAATATACATTCTGGATGTAGCTCATCAAATTAAAACACAAATTAATCTGCCTATTGCTGTATCGAATAAAAATAATTAGCATGTTATTGTGCAAGAAGACTTTGTCTGGCCATAGTTGAAGGATGGATTGTAATGGCGAGTACTAGACAGAGTTATTATTATTGAAACGCCACAATGATAGATCTATATTAAGGAAAAACTAGAGCAGGAACTCAGAGTAGATTTCCATGTATGGATAGTAACTATCCCCAAGCCCCACACACACGCAGATAAGTGTAATATCTAACAGACTCAGCTACAGAGTCTCTAAACTATATACAAGTCCTACAATCTTACCAAAACCCAATGTGATTCCTCAATTGCTCTTTCTTTCTCTGATCTGAAAATAATTGTAAAAATGACGAAAAACCTTTGATATAAAATTTAATCTTGAAACCAAAAAGCACATATGAGACACTACTCAGACGGATTCCCTGATTCGATACTTGAAATTCAGAGTTTGCAAGCCATGTGATGTCTCATAAAACAGAAATATTGCTTTGTTACACAAAGCGGCTGCTTTTGAATGTCCAGAAAATGCCCTTTCCCCCTTTAACTTAAGTCATATTTCTGTTTTTCCATGTCAGTATATATTAACCGTTATATTTCCCTCAAATAACTAACAGAAAGCGTCACGAAGCAGTAAAGTACATTTGCAATCGCTTCAAAGGATAAAACTCAGGTAAAAAACGGTTGTATTTATGTTGTCATTTTTGAGCAGTTGCCATTTTAAAATTTCTAGTCGTGAAACCTGCTGTTATGAGCAATACATACGCCTTGTCATTTTCAAATTGTTCAGAGGAAAGCAATTGCCCAAAATATCACCAGAAAATTTCATCCAGAGTTTGAGAAAAGTTTGAGAAAATTTCATACAAATTAGAAAAGTTGGAGAAGAAAAATGAATCAATTTTGAATTTCCTAACTAAGACTGAGAATAACATACACAAAACTGTGCCAGTGCGTTTAAGTTATTGAACGGGCATGGGGGATTGTCGTCACAACAAAGAAGAATGAAAACCATGGTGCGGAGAGAATTTGTGGGCCCGGGTCAGAACAAAAGAGAAATAGCGAGTCACATCGAAGGCGTGCAGCCGCGCCCGAGACAGATTCTTGTTGGGGTACGGGAGAAATTTTTGATGACGGTTGCTGAAATTGCACTGGCGGATATTTTGGATGCTAAATTGCTCTTTTGGTTATTACTTCTGTTTGTTATTTTAAGTCATGTTTTAATCGCGGTCTAAGGACTTCAGAACAAAACACAAAAGAACACACAACAGATAGTTTTTCAACTATAAATCAAAATTCAAATCAGTATACGATACAGCAAAGCCTTTCGCAAGCACCTCGTGTACCTATCCGAGACACTCAATCTCTCAATCTTAGTCTACTGCCACTCTAACGCGTGCCTCTATTTAAGCACCGTCTGAATGCGAGGGGTCAAGGTACACTTGGTGAATGCTAATTGGCAAATATTACAAATATTGAACAAATATTACAAATATGAAGTCATGGCGACATTTGGTAGACGATAATTAACGATAAAATGTAACACCTAAACACAAAGAGGAAAACTAAATTAACACATGAAGCACGCAACGTAAATATGATTTATACTCTAATTAGCTAAAAGATATACGATAAACAAAACGAGGCTATACTAAAATCACTAGATCGCAAACGAGACTGCAACACGACTGTAACAGTATTACATGTTATAAATAACTGTTATACTTCACCATAATGCTTGTGTTAGTATTATTATAATTATAAACATGTTGTCATAGCATAACTGAAAATTGGAGTTATTAGTCATGAACCCCCGGGTCAGTTTTCAAAGCATATCAAAGACATGGCAAACGATGTCTTGACATTTAACCAATGAAGTGTTCTTTCTGTAGTACAGCATTCACAAACTTCTTCCAATTGATAGAATTGCAAAGAAAAACTGCGCACTGGTCAAACATTTATGCTCAGTGCATGGGAATTAGGGGACAAAAATACAACATGAAAGATAAAGAATCAAACTATGCCAAACATCCACAATTCGATGTCAAAATGTCATAAGATAGGGCCCATCTACACGAGAGCAAAAAACAGGCATGCTCAAATTCTTCAAGGGATTAAGCGAATTAGCACCTGAAATGAGCATCGCTGCCCGTGTAGATGGTCATTTTTTATTACTTTTTGTGAGCTCGATTTTGATGACATATGAAAGAAGCCGCTTGGCCAAGTTGAGCACCTCACTGAGGTGCTCAACGTTCTTATTTCTATTGTTTCACTAATTTTGCCTGTCATGATGAATTATTTTGTCTTCTATTCGATATACAACATCGAGGGTGCGCGCAGGAAGACAAAATATCGGACGAGAAATATATTATGTTTCTCCCTTGTTTGTATCCTCGAACAAAGTAGAGATCTCAGAATGCATAGCTTTGTGTCACTTGCTGCTAACATGTTTACCATAAAAAATTATCAAATGCAGATCGCAGCAATCAGGCAGTTCAACAATATATAAACAATCTTGTTGTTCGGAATACTGATCTTGAGAATCTTCATATAATTCATTGCTATCTTCCACGTCATTGAATTTGTTGTTTGCAATACGTCTAAAGCCAGCCATTTTGATAGAAGCTTCATTGTGTTTGAACGCGTTGTTTTTTTAATGCGTTTGTATTTGAATGAAACAAAATGAAATGAGCGCGACCATACATGTTTACATGTTAATTTGCTTGTTGTTGACAGGTCTTATTTGATGAGAAGAGACCCTGTTGCTAAAAATTTGGAACATTTCAAGTCGGATACGCATTAATTAGATAATTGCATTACGCAACACGCTGGGTTAGACGGACTTGGTCATGTTTCAAGCTCTCGTGTAGATGGGCCCATAATGACCCTTTATGAATCATAACAAATATTTGCCCTAGCATCTGAGCAGGTGAATATAAAAGATTTCCCGAAGGCAATATGTTGTTTAATAAACTTAAATATGTTATATAAGGTAATCGTGCAAAGCTCAATTGGATGATGAAGGACATGAAAAGTGCACAACCTTTAAATAATAGGCAGAAAGCTTACTGAAGTAGGGGCGCCGGAAGCATTTTGAGGCGGCGGGAGCAGCTGCTCAAAAGGGGCACATTTTCAAAGCCATTTCTTTAGTCGACGCATCGTATACTAAATGTACGTTCTGCTGTTGCTAATGAAAGTGCTACAGAATTGCATAATTGCCAGTGTCATAGATAGGAAATTTTATAGGGGGAGGGGGGGGGACGAGAAATTCAGATTTTGCGACAAAAATTTAATGAGCATTTTTGTTTCTTCAAGACCATGAATGTAAGATAAGGAAATTAGCTAGAACTGAACGTAAACAGAACATATTTATTTTCCGACAGTAATTTTCCGACAAAACGGCAGTTTAGCTTTACAGTAATATATAACGTAAATCCTCGCAAAAACGAAATTTCAGCGTGATTATTTTTCAATATTACGCAAGATAAAACCTATACAATGCAGCCAATCAGTGAAGTTATTGGTTTAAACTTGCTGCTATTGCAATACATTCCTAAAAAACTTCAATGTTTGGAAACCTGGACCCAATATCCCTGCAAATAATTATCAGGATGGGGGTTTATTCAAGGGGAGAAAAAGGAATCAATTTTGAATTTCCTAACTAAGACTGAGAATAACATACACAAAACTGTGCCAGTGCGTTTAAGTTATTGAATACAACCATACAAAAGTTGTCCTCTTCCTTAAAATGAAGCAATTTTCATATTCAACCTTGAACAGGTCTCCTTAAAGTTTTGTGCTTCGTATTTTCAAATATGGTATTTCTTAAAAATGAAGGCAACAATAACCCGCAAGGCTTAAAAGGCAAAAATGGTCTATGCAAAAGTTTAAAAAATAAAAATTAGAAAGCCCACTGGAGATTAATATAGTTCTAATAATGCAGGCCTATTACCAAATAACAAAATTGGTTCTGCAACTGATTGGAATATACATTCTGGATGTAGCTCATCAAATTAAAACACAAATTAATCTGCCTATTGCTGTATCGAATAAAAATAATTAGCATGTTATTGTGCAAGAAGACTTTGTCTGGCCATAGTTGAAGGATGGATTGTAATGGCGAGTACTAGACAGAGTTATTATTATTGAAACGCCACAATGATAGATCTATATTAAGGAAAAACTAGAGCAGGAACTCAGAGTAGATTTCCATGTATGGATAGTAACTATCCCCAAGCCCCACACACACGCAGATAAGTGTAATATCTAACAGACTCAGCTACAGAGTCTCTAAACTATATACAAGTCCTACAATCTTACCAAAACCCAATGTGATTCCTCAATTGCTCTTTCTTTCTCTGATCTGAAAATAATTGTAAAAATGACGAAAAACCTTTGATATAAAATTTAATCTTGAAACCAAAAAGCACATATGAGACACTACTCAGACGGATTCCCTGATTCGATACTTGAAATTCAGAGTTTGCAAGCCATGTGATGTCTCATAAAACAGAAATATTGCTTTGTTACACAAAGCGGCTGCTTTTGAATGTCCAGAAAATGCCCTTTCCCCCTTTAACTTAAGTCATATTTCTGTTTTTCCATGTCAGTATATATTAACCGTTATATTTCCCTCAAATAACTAACAGAAAGCGTCACGAAGCAGTAAAGTACATTTGCAATCGCTTCAAAGGATAAAACTCAGGTAAAAAACGGTTGTATTTATGTTGTCATTTTTGAGCAGTTGCCATTTTAAAATTTCTAGTCGTGAAACCTGCTGTTATGAGCAATACATACGCCTTGTCATTTTCAAATTGTTCAGAGGAAAGCAATTGCCCAAAATATCACCAGAAAATTTCATCCAGAGTTTGAGAAAAGTTTGAGAAAATTTCATACAAATTGAGAAAAGTTGGAGAAGAAAAATGAATCAATTTTGAATTTCCTAACTAAGACTGAGAATAACATACACAAAACTGTGCCAGTGCGTTTAAGTTATTGAACGGGCATGGGGATTGTCGTCACAACAAAGAAGAATGAAAACCATGGTGCGGAGAGAATTTGTGGGCCCCGGGTCAGAACAAAAGAGAAATAGCGAGTCACATCGAAGGCGTGCAGCCGCGCCCGAGACAGATTCTTGTTGGGGGTACGGGAGAAATTTTTGATGACGGTTGCTGAAATTGCACTGGCGGATATTTTGGATGCTAAATTGCTCTTTTGGTTATTACTTCTGTTTGTTATTTTAAGTCATGTTTGTAATCGCGGTCTAAGGACTTCAGAACAAAACACAAAAGAACACACAACAGATAGTTTTTCAACTATAAATCAAAATTCAAATCAGTATACGATACAGCAAAGCCTTTCGCAAGCACCTCGTGTACCTATCCGAGACACTCAATCTCTCAATCTTAGTCTACTGCCACTCTAACGCGTGCCTCTATTTAAGCACCGTCTGAATGCGAGGGGTCAAGGTACACTTGGTGAATGCTAATTGGCAAATATTACAAATATTGAACAAATATTACAAATATGAAGTCATGGCGACATTTCGTTATATATTGAGTATCATATAAGATATATAGAATTAGAATATAGGATTTTTGAAAATTTATTGAGATTTATTTCATAAGAAAATGTCAACAGAACATTTCGAAATGACATAGGGCCCATCTACACGAGAGCTTGAAACATGACCAAGTCCGTCTAACCCAGCGTGCTGCGTAATGCAATTATCTAATTAATGCGTATCCGACTTGAAATGTTCCAAATTTTTAGCAATAGGGTCTTTTCTCATCAAATAAGACCTGTCAGCAACAAGCAAATTAACATGTAAACATATATCATGGTCGCGCTCATTTTGTTTCATTCAAATACAAACGCATTAAAAAAACAACACGTTCAAACAAAATTGAAACTTCTCTTCTATCAAAGTGGCTGGCTTTAGACGTATTGCAAACAACAAATTCAATGACGTGGAAGATAGCGATGAATTATATGAAGTTTCTCAAGATCACTATTTTGAACAACAAGATTGTTTATATATTGTTGAACTGCCTGATTGCTGCAATCTGCATTGATAGTTTTTTATGTTAAACATGTCAAAAAGTGATCAAAAATGACCATCTACACGGGTAGGGATGCTCATTTCAGGTGCTAATTCGCTTAATCCCTTGAAGAATTTGAGCATGCCTGTTTTTTGCTCTCGTGTAGATGGGCCCATAGTCATTCTATAAAAGTTCGACTTGGAGATTACTTAAATTAGATGGAGATGTCTCGCTCACTTACTGTATTTTCTATCACCAGTGCCTGTTTAGATGAAGATGATGATTATAAAGGGTTGGACGTTTATGAAGGTGATTGCCTCAACCCGGACCCTGACCACTAAATTATTGGTTTTGAACGGAC
Source organism: Sanderia malayensis (assembly GCA_013076295.1). Lineage (NCBI taxonomy): Eukaryota > Metazoa > Cnidaria > Scyphozoa > Semaeostomeae > Pelagiidae > Sanderia > Sanderia malayensis. The sequence goes on along the minus strand of RQOL01000739.1, from coordinate 78,126 downwards.
ATCGTTGACAGCTCGCAATGACGGAGTGATGACCCAAACAGCGAGTCGGAAGTCATCAAAGCGGGCGATGTTCATATTCACAAAATGCATCTGGTCTTTCCTTGTTTACATATTAAAGCTATAAAATTTACCTTGTTTACCTATTAAGACTGTAAATTTTATTTACAGTTATAATAGGTAAACGTTTCCTAACGTTTTATAAACGTTTCCGTTCCGCATTTATTTAACTGGTAAATTTCAAACGGTTTCATACTTCCGTTCCCCGGTCGTTCCCATGTTATTCCCCGACCACTCCCCGATTATTCCGTTCCCCGTTCCCGCTTTTAGTAAATTTGTTTTAAATCACCGTCGCTATCATTAGCATTAGTGTTTTAGGTGTGGCCTATTGTTTCCAGCACGAGGATACACATTTTTAAGGAGAAGCCATTTTTGCGGTTCTATTGCGTTGGTTCTGTTGGACAGTCACCCCCCGTATGTTGGACAGTTACCCCCCGTATATTTAGCCTATATTGCTGCGCTTTGTATTTTAACCTCATTCGGTTCCTATTCTAATAGAAAACTGAAAGTCAGTATTTCTCTGTTGTCAGTATCTACAGTTCTGTTGAGCGTTGTTCGATACCGAAACCTGTAGTAGCTCGTGGGCTTCTTTAATTCGCGCTTCCAGCGGATAATTTTGAATAGAGGAGAAGAGGGGCGCATTATTTTAGGTATTTTTTTCAAGAAGGATGTCCATAACTCATTACTTGGTTCCATCCAGATTCAATCTCATGATGAAGGAGTTCAAGTAATCAGAAAAAAAAAAGAATATCACCTTTAATTCAATTGTAAAAATGATAATATACAGTACTATTGCTACCTATACCTATGACATATTTAAAAGTATCTTAACCCATATGATGCTATTTTAAATACATTTCTAGTATTGAAATACATATTTATATAGTTTCATACCAAACGCGATCGTTATTGCGTTTAGAACTTTAAAAACATTGCTTCATGACCATGAAAGTGAGAATATAGATCAGTGTCAAGGCTACATTATTCATATTAACCTTAACGATGCCTCCAAAAAGACACAATTTTATCATTTGCAACAAAGCTTCCGGGTCAACAACGATACATTTTCAGATACAAAAATAATTAGGGCGCATAATGGAATAATAATTCATCCAATTATGAAACAATGGCTTGCAAATATTTTCGTTGCGTCACCTGTGAATTCCTTTTTTAAAATCCGAGTTTCGCATGGAAATACTCCACATGCATCTATTGGAACTAATCCAATGTATTATGGGCAGCATAGTGATAATTTACAATAAAAGAATTTCACAAAAATGACCGTAGTCCTTTCTGATTCTGGTAAAAAGGAAGATAAAAACTCTGGCATTTGTAATATTTCATTCTGTAGGAATAAAATAAAACAAAGGGCAAAAATGCAGAAATGGCATCTGAAAAATCCATTTATGTTCAAAACGCAGAGCTTCTGTGAAATCCTTTCGAACCTCAGATCAGATTATATTATGGATGATTATTTTAACTGAACTTTATCGAATGAAATTGGAGCCTAGGAGGTTTTAGCAAAGAGATCACCGGCAGATGGTAGGGGAGCAAGTCCAGCATTCGGATCGGGAAGTTTTGTCAGATCAGGAAGATTATGTAGATGCGATTCAAGTCCTCGTCGGACTTGCGTTACTTTTGCCAGCTTCTTTTTTGTTTCCTACAAAAATAAAAGTAAAATATATTTCCAATAGATCTCGACTGTCTCTAAAAACTATAAAAGAATCCAAAAGAATTCAATAAAGATCTGCATGAAAATGACCATTTACCTCAAGTCTGTCTTCAGTCGCTGCGAGATGATATTTTTGGTATGCGATATAATCAGCCAGCTTTTTTGAACAGCCTGTCGGTCTGATAACTCAGTTGATAACCGCTTGTTGTATTCCAACAATAGCGAACAAGCCTCAGTTATGGTACTGAGAAGCTTTTGGGCCTCTTCGTAGTCTAAAAACCAAAATTAATGGTAAATTGAGTTTACGAGTGGCCATGGAACAAGCGTAAAAGTCCTTCGGCTTCAGTCACAATGTCAAAAAGGCTTTTCTAAATAAAAAAGTACAGGCACTTTATAGTCAGGGCATATAGTCTAACAATCTAACGTTTGTTAAATGCCTAATGTTTGTTTTCTCATTTGATTCTGATAGATATGATGGAAAGCTTCAAAATTACACTTGGTACCTTTCCAAAAATTGCTCCAAAGTCACATGACTGATGACGTCATTTTTCGCAAATCGTTCATAACTTTTTATTTGTTGAACATAGCTCAAAATATATGATATATAGTTTTTCATATTTTGCTGATATTTCTATTTTGGTCACGTGAACTGACCAATAACTCTAAAAATCGCAAAAATTGCAATCCACGCCCAAACCACGGCTTCCAATGGAGGAATTTTTATTTATGTGAAAGTGCCACCGAATAGCTATGGGTACACCTCCATCAGGCCATAGACATGCGGCTGGCATGATGACAAATGTCAGATAATTTAAATTATCGGGTGCGCCAGAAAATAGTATAAATGTTTTGTTACAGCTGATGTAATCGTTATATATTTTGTAATGATGTAATTTTATATATGTTCGTAATATTACGAAATTGCCTTGTGATCAACTCACGCGCTTGTGACTCACAAGCGCGTGATACTTCTATGATTTTTATTTTAAATGATTCATTGTAACTAAATGATTCAGATTTTGATTATTGGAGCTAGAATACACACGCGTCGTCTTTTCTGACTTGTCGAGCCTTACTACGCTACAGTTTGAAGAGACATGGTGATGCCAATTTCAGTTTTTGGATATTTAGACTTTACTAGACATTATCTAATGTGCTTTTAAAATACCCCAAGCTTTAAGTTTGCTCTTTGGACAATGCTTTTGAGAAATAAATCCAATTTTCTGTTGTAAAAATGTTGATAAATAGCTCTGCAAATGTCTCTACTTTTTCTGGTGCACCCGTTATATGCCTATAATACTGAGATAACATATATCTAAAAAAAAAGATTGTCTCTAACGTAAAAACCCCCCATAATAGATATGATATTTTCTCTTCACATAACATTAGTAAGGTGAGATTCAAGGTGAAATATTACCTCGTTAAGCTAATAATGCCTTGTTGTGCATGTTCCAATTAAAATGGTGGTTAAACTCAAAAGACATCTTTATTATATTGTGACTTCAAAGGAAGGAAATACCCGTCTAAGCTGAGATCAAGGGCACAATCATAGTCACAGAAAGAGCCTGTGCCATAGTTAATAGAAGTTTTTTCTATTGACTATAGCACAAGTTAGAAGTGAGTACTTAAGAAGCAGGATTTGGCAAAAATAAAACTTCCAGATCTGAAAAGCTGTGCAAATACTATCTTACTCGGGTGAAGTGAATCTAGAGAAAAAGTTAATTTTCTTATCTCATTGCACAGTATATGGAGATGAAAAATTGGTCACATTTACTCTTCTGTAATAACAGAAACTAGATAATATTACCAAAAGTAACTTTATGCAGTTTCAAGTGAACAGATTACAAGCTACCTCGTTATCTTGTCCCTTCATTCCTTCCAAAGTGCTTTTCTTATACAAATCTGACATCAATATCAATTTTTGAGTGCACAGGATGATTGAATGATACTCATGCAAATTCACACTTAAATTCAATTTAAGCTAGTTTTTAATATCAATTACCCAAATTGTGTCACAAATTACTATTTAGGCTTTTCACTATTCATTCATCCATCCTTGTCTCTATTTACACTGTGGGTGCGGGGTATCCCAAACACTGCATTATTGTTTTCATCATTTGTTTACGTTAGTTACATTATTAAATCACTTAACCCTTCCTTTTGTCTGTCAACACCAGCTTGTAGTTTTACGTATGTGTGTAACTAATTTTAGATTTTGTTTGGGTATAAATTTGTGATGTAATTGATAGAGAGGAGAATCAACCATGGGATAAGATCAAAATATCCCCAAGCGCACAAAGGCAGTTTTTCTGTTCGTGAAGCACTTTTGGGGCCCGTGACAATTGCTAATGTTATTATTTGATTAGACTGTGGTTTGATTTTATTTGATTAACACGAAATAAAAACACGAAATAAAGCATATGTAAGATGCTCACCTTCAATTTTGTCTAAATTTGGTGGATTTGTAATTTCTGAAGGCAGCTTTGCAATTTGTTCTCGCACGATTGCATCTTGAGATGCTGAATGCTCTAATTCTGTCAACTTTTTTATGAGTTCATCAGGCTGAATAAAGAAGGATAATCTTTTATTACTTGGAAAAAAGGAAATGCTGCCAATATTTATGAATAGAATTTATGAAAATGTTATTGCTCAAATATTGATAAATGGCTAAGGATTACTTTCATAACATCATTACATCAGGTATCCTTGCAGGAGGCTTCATGTCTTCTGTTCTTGGCTTCTTTGTTGGAGGAGGGCTATCACTCTCTTCAACAATTGCATTTACAATACCTCCAGAAGAATAGGAAAAAAATGAAATGCCAAGTGATTAACATAGCCAAGCTCCACCAATATATAAAGATGTTCTGTTTGAAGGCTTTTCTTATTTTGTCTTGTCATGCAACATGATGATGATTTTTGAAAATTTCTTTCATAATTATACTCTGTCCAAAATTTCCATTCAAGAATTGTCGAAAATTCAAGTCTCAAAGTGTTAGAAATTAATGTAACCTTACATTTCTGTCAACAACAAATAGAAAAAAGAGTACAGAAAAAAACGCAACTCACTCATCCCTTTTCTTAACCTGTCTAAAAAAATTTGATCATAGACATCCCTTTCTTTCCAAATTTCAAGAATCCTTTCAAGAGCTGACAAGGTGTCAGTTGTACATTCCCTGTTGCAAAATTCAAAGGAGAAAATTGCTATCAGAACAAATATATTTATTTTATATCAGATAGTCAACCTTCTCATGCATTAAAGAATAAAAAGTTTCAGAGGCAACACAACATGGAATAGTAATATAAAATCAATCTAACTCAAAATAAATGGTAAATAATGGTGCTTACTTTGAGCAGTGGCGGAAGGCAGCTGGTAGCACTGTTGAAAAGTCTCTAGAGAACTCTGCTCCTTTTTTCCTGCTATTTTGCAGTATATCATTTGTGAGGTACATAAAAGTAAGCTTCTTCTTAGGTTTGGCTATTAAAACAAAATTAATTTAAATGAAAATAAAGAAGATGACTCATAAGGATACATACAAATAGTATCATTTATCCCTATTTATATACCCATAAGAATATTATTAATATGAACATAATAATAATATAATATTACATAATACTTGATGGCATGAGTGAAGTGGTAATTCACGAATATCAATCAAAAAAATGTCTACCTTTTTGAAGTTCTTTAAGCCAGCTTTGAACAATTGTTTTGCTGTGCTTTCTATGATGTATAATCCAAAGAGATAAGGTCTGAACACTTTGTTGGGTATTTGTTAACTCGTTAAGTTTTTTCTCCAAAGCTAATGCTGAAAATGAAGACATTTTCTTGTCTCAAAGGCACAGGTATCTTTCTCTCTTCTTTCTGTTCAGGTCCTCTTCACAAGGCAACTGACATTTAGTATGCACCCAAAGCAGTGAGTGCCAGCAATGAAACTGATCTCATCACCAAAAATTAGGGTTTAGGGAAAAGTACCAAGATCATCCTCATTTCATGGATCATATGGTGAATTTTATCATTTAATGTTATGACCTGATTGATTTTTGTCCACCTCCACTCCAACTCCAGGTCATCTGCAAATGCTTAAATTCAATGCAAATTAAAAATTGACCTGTGCAAAAATCTCAGAGTGTTGTGTGTTGTGTTGTGTTGTGTTAGTGTTGTGTGCGTCTTCTTCTTGCCCAATCACAATCACATAAAAAATCAAATCAACTGGAGACTGGAGAGGAGATACTGGAGAGGAGATCTCAGTTTCCCCACTGGTTCTCCCATCCCATCCCAACATGCTTTGGAAGGAAAACGACGAAAACGCAACGAAACGAAGCCACAACGTTCTTTTCTTTTGACCGTTTTTCTTTTGACACGCCAACTGAGTTAGTGCGCTTATATTTCTGGTGTTTTACGAAGTTTTCCTTTCTGGTCCAATTCAACCTGGGAAAGTGCTCCAAGGAAAAATGTTTGAGCAAGAATTAGTCGAGTTTGATTCAGAGATGGGCCTAGGTGAGTTTAAAGACGAGTTCTCTGCTTTACTCGATTATGATTTATTTACACCACTGGATAATTTGTCTCCGCCGTATAGTTGCGATAGTGGTGTGGATATAATTTTGGATGAAGCTATAGATGTCGAAAGCATTGGAGCCGATGAGCTTTCTGCGAAGACGCAAAACGCAACAATCGCATCAGAGTTTTCTGCTGCATGGGAATTCAATAATGAAACGGGCGTTTGCGAGGATACTGTTGGCGAAGAAGAACGTCAACATTCAGTGAAAAAAGACCATTGTTACAGCAGCAAGGAAATTAGTGCAGAAGTTAACAGTTGTGAATTTAATGTTAACCAAACATCAAGACATACGTTTTCCAATGCCAAAGAGAAAAATTTATCCAAAAAAGAACACAAAGCAAAGTTTGTGATAAATGACAAAGAAAGAAATGGCCATAATGGTTTTGAAAAAGAACACGAGCCATGTAACAACAAGAATGCAGTAATGGCAAGATTAAACAGACAAAGGAAGAAGAGGTATGTAGAAAATCTTGAGTTTGAAGTCAGCCATTTAAGACAACAAAATAAAACCTTTGCTATTGAGAACAAGAAGCTAAAGGACAGAACTGCAAAGTGTGATGAAGAAATATCATATCTGAAAGGGATTTTGCATAACCAAAGTATGCTTTCATCTGTCATTAAAGCTGTGTCCTCTGTGCCGGGTATCACACTTGCAGGAACAGTCTCAACAAGCGATGATTTTGAAAGCATGGGTGATAGCACTGCCCAAAGCCCTAGTGATAAAAATAATACAGTTGGTGGACAGGATGAGAAATTTTCTAGAAGAAAGAGACAGCTGGGTTTAAATGATGTTCGTCACTGTAAAAAGAAAAACCACCAGAGCAATGGTGCAAAAAATGCAAGAGCTGGAATTTGTTTACATGTTAGCAGCAAAAATGTTTCAGTTGAGTATTGCCACCACTGCAGCAGACATGCTTCAAAAGATTAGATGGTTGGAAGTTTCTTAAATCATGGTCAACTATGATATGCACATTGATTTATGTTCAAATGAATGGATTACAAAGGTTGTATTGTTACAGATTCTTTGAAGATAAGATGATTGGATTTAATTGTTTATTGTAAATTTTGCCATGCACAGAATTATCCATTTACCAAGAGTTTTCAAAGCAATATCAATAAATTTATACACCTAGTCAACGGGAAAGCTCAAGTAACAACACCTGAAATGAAATTTTGACATTTACATGACTTTCAATAGAAAATAAGCAATAAATGGATTTTAGATAAGTTGACTTTTAGCTTTAATGGATTTGTATGTTTGGCATTTTTGTTTTTTAGGTTCAACTAGTGAATGCAGAGCACATTGAACACTACAATGTAGACTCTTGATTAGCTGGTAAGGTTACATCTAACCTGAAATTATTGCAGCTGAAAAGTTTTTGTGGTCTTTATTTATATTTGCATGTCTGTGGCACAATGAAAATAAACATAGTCACGATAACAATCTTTGTCTGTCATGTTTACTACAAGTACTTTAGATAAATTATAAGATCCAAGTTTTTATGATGTTGCTGTTTCAAAATTGGTTAACAGTATTATTCTATAAATGTTATTTGTCCAGCTGCAACACTGCCCCAAGTTTTCTGCCTAAAAATCTAACTTTAATTTCTTTATTTATGCGTAAAGCAAGGATGTTGGTTTCATTACAAAACATGAAAACTTAATATCTTCAGGATTGTCAAGGCTAAAGATTTTTACCATTCAAGGTGGTACTTTTTCCAGATTTTTTTGAAATCTATATTTATCTACATTTACAATATTAACTGATGCAGTCATTAATGTATTTGCAGGCTTTGCATCTATGACATATGCTGCCAGGCTTAGTAAGTCACAAAGCCATTATGTAAAATTAGTGTGCTGCTATCACTGAGTGAAAATTATTTATCAGATTTTTTGAAGCAGGGTGAAATTGATGGGCAGAACTGAAGAGTCAGTGAAATAGTTGGTAAGTCCGTTTTGTGCATGTTACATGTTCTTAAGGGCCTGTATATAAGCTCATTAAGAGAGACGAATTTGAGTTCTGAATCTGAAACTCCCCTCTTGTCCAGCCAAGAATTGTCACGTGAGAATTCGACATTGAAAACAATCATTGTACATGCTAAGTTGACACGTTTCTGGCCCAGTAATTATGCTTGACTGTTCAAATGGAAATATATCCAGTTCGCTTATCAAGATCCCGACAGTGTGAATGTGAGATCTGAACTGAAAATCTCATAAGAACTACACAAATTTTGAATTAGAAATGAGGATCAGCTAGGACATCGCTTGTGAGTACACATGAACAGGCCCTGAGTTGCTACTTTGTTGCTATTCACAAAGAACGCAAAGTTCATGTTAATTGTAGGCAAATGTGAATTGTAAGTAGAATTATTTCTGCATGGAGATTATTGAGTTATGAAGTTTATAAAGCGAATTTTTTGTTTGTGTTCTCCGACTGGCTTTTCAGGTGCAAGTGCTTATTAATTATGGTCTTTACTCGTGTTTGGGGCATCGAACATAAAGATATTCAAGTCGCGAGTCAGTAGCAAGTTTGGGTGTTCAAAAATCCAAGTAGCTCTTCTTCCAATACAAACTTGTTATCATTTTCAATGACAATCTGATTGCTATTACTCTATGACTATGTCAAAAAATCAAATTATATTAATTCTCATGAAGGCTTTTGGCAGCCAGAAATGGTGTTCTTTCGTGTTAATATTTTACAAAAATATTCTAATAAAAATGCCAATTAGTAAGATAGATAGAGAACATAACGCTGTAATAATTTTTGGTAAAATGGAAACGAGTGAAAAATTACGTTCTTTGCTGAGAAAAAGTTATCATTGCTTTCTGCACTTATTTGCTCTTCTGGAATGTGTTCTGGATTACTTGTAGCATCTGTCAAGAAACCATGTAATTATTAACCGTCATTAAGTACTAATGCAACGAAGTTTTACATAGTGTTTTAATTTCAAAGATCTATAAATTTCAATGCACTGAGTAACATGGGGCCCGAAACGAAAGTAAAACATACCATCATCATCAGGAATGCAATTTGGTGAGTCTACTGTGGCACAAAATGCATGCCTTTCATCTGATCTGTATCCTAACGCGGTGGTTTTTTTCAATTTAACTTCATTTCTTAACACATCATACGATACAATATCTTGGTAAACACCGCCTTTTTTCTTTGCCTTGAAAAATATCAATCACTCACATTGAAATTTAGCACTTTTAAGGTGCTAAATTTTAAAGGGCTACTCTCACCATATTTTTTTATTTCATTTCTGGGTAGTTTTTGACGTAAAACATGTACTGCACTTTTTAAATTTCGAAATTCGCTCATTAACACCTCTTTTGACGGCTCCAAAAGTGCGATTTTCAGGCCATTTTTGAAAATGTCGCGCAACATGAAACGATCTGGCCCGAGGTTGACGTAGATGCCGGAACGCATCTACGTCACACAACTTCTCTCTTTGGCTTTAGTATGGAAAAATCAACGTCGCGTCCGGTTTTCTCCTTTGTTTTCAATGATAAACAGAGATGTTTTTTCAAACCACTTCAACGCCATCATTCCAAAGCTTATTGACATCTCCCCGTGCGTTTCTTTTAATTTTGGGCATTGATAAGGGCTGAAAATTGACCCCAAAGCTGATGCAGTGACGATGGATTTTTCCAGTATTCACACGCCTCACGTGGTTATCTGTTCATCACTCAATCTCTTCCTTCCTTTCATTTGCGTGATAAAACAACCAGCTAACGTTCATGAATCGTGATATAATAAATTTGTTTATCGTTTCCATCAGTTCCATAATCTATTTTATCAAGTTTTGCCGTGTGCTTAGTTTTAGCAAGATAATTATGGATTATTTTTGTATTTACTACTTGGGTTTTTGTGAAAGATATTGAAATGTGATGCGCTGTTAAAAAATTGCTCAAATTGAAATTGTTTGGTTGACAACCCTGGAGTTCTTGTTATAAATTTTATATCTTGGTGATTACATTGAACCCAATGCAAAGTAAAGGTGTATATTGTTGACAAAGTCAGACAATATGATCAAAACCAGAACACCAGTATGAAGCTCAACATTGTGCTTGAAAGTTTTTCTTCGAATTCACATTGAACTTGTGAAATCTTCGATCTCTGGCCATTAATGTTTACACTCCTGGAAGGGATTTTCTAGTTTTTCTACACAGCTATGACCATAACTACACTTGAAATTTTACCAACATATGAGCTGCTGCTTCAAATACACACCAGATAAGGCAAATAGGGTTATTTTCATGCATTATTAGTCCAAAATATCAAAATTCTGCTTTGCCCGTGCCAGGACCTGCTCGGCCTAGCGGTTTTGCAAATTATTAACTGACCCGATCTGGTTTAAATCTTATAAATGCATGGATAAGAGCTCGCCAATTTTCCATACTATCAATTCTATCGAAAAATTGTTGGAAGAGAATTGTTGCTCCCCTTTAATTGAATAGATTTCTAATTCATACTGTTGTTTAAAACCATCCCGCACCGCTGAATACTGTATGTGAAGCTCGCTTGAGACGAGACTGCGACGTTGAGGTCGAAAAACATGCCGGCTTGCAGCATGAGCGTGAGCAAATCATCCTCATTTGTGTGAAGAACTCACGCTTTTCATAATAAACGAGGCATCAACAGATTCCTTAGATCCTGAACAAGTTCGTGGCACGGTTTATTTTTTTAAATACGACTTGGTTTTGACTATAGATATGCAAAACGTTTTCGTGCGAGCTTTGGTACTGAACACAATAAAGTAAATTTCTGCGTTCCGGCATCTGCGTCACACCGGCCTCGCCCCAGTTTTCTTTTTGCCCGACTTTTTTCTGAAAATCGCACTTTTGGAGCCATGAAAAGAGGTGTTAATGAGCCAATTTCGAAATTTAAAAAGTGCAGTACCTGTTTTTACGTCAAAAACTACCCAGAAATGAAATAAAAAAATATGGTGAGAGTAGCCCTTTAAGAAAATGTAGCTATTATTAAATGCATTTGGAGAGCAAATTAGCTTTGTTTGCAACCAATAATGATTACCATCTTTTCTTTTAATAAGAAATTTGTATCATTATGAAAGGGGCCAAATGATGAAAAAATGATGAAAAGTTAATACCTTTTCGCGGAGTTTCCTCCAATTCGCCTTATAAAGTAAAATGCTGAACCAAAGTACCTGCAATGAAGTTATATACAATAATCTCCATGGAAGAATCTTTGCTTAGTTTATGACCTTCGCAGAAAATCGCGCGAATTATCAACCTGATCGGAAAGAGTATATCTTGAGGTATTAAATTATTGTTTTGGGGAGAGGATAAAAACACAAACACACCTGAACAACCAAGCTAATTATGATTGCCGTCCAGAAACCTATAAAAGCAATTGGTGATAAAGTAAAAATTTCATGGCGGTTAAAATTAAAATTATTTTTTCCAAGTAAAACTACACAAAGTATGATTAATTTGCATTTTGTGCAAACAAGACAGGTAGTAGTTAGAAAGTAACACCTAACGAAGTGAACAAGAGAAAGAAAAGAAAGGCCTCCATTCAGCAAGGCGGATATCAGCGCTGATTAGCAAATAGAAGTTGCTGACCTACCCAGAACACCCAGTTTTGCAACAAATATAAGAACAATCAAACAAAGAGTTCCAACAAGAACATAACCAACGAAATTGATTCCAGCACCGTATTTTTGTAGTCCAACACCTCTTACGCCCCCACTGAGAACTGCCTAGAAAAATTGAAAAGAACGAGTTAGTTTTACGAAAAGGTGAATGGAATTGTTGAGAGACAATGCAGACCTCATCTAATTCAAAGCGAAATAAATCGTAATGCAAATAAGTCAACAACAGCAACAGCCTTATGGAATGTAAATAGAATGAGTATTTAAAGTTAAATGTATTTCCCATTATTCCATCCAGAATTTCGACAAGACCAACTATGGAGATCGTTTGTGATGTTAGATGCAAAATTGATCTAGAAAGAAATTTAAAAACGACTATTTCATGTCATCAAAATCAAACTTTATGAAATAATATTTCTAGATTTAGGATCACCTTATTTAATTTATGTAAATTACAGAGGAGGTCGTGCACTGCGGGAGAGCTTGTTAGTTATTTGATGAAGCAATATTATGACTACCAACGGTCATCCACGATCTCTACTGAAATGCACATAGATGAGTGTGGTGAGGATGTGAAGGAAGAAATCATTACCTGTCTTTAGTAAATATATAAGGAATAACATCTTTTAATATGACAATAAACATCCCAATCATGGTAGTCAGAATACCTATAACATTTAAAATGACTGAACATAGATTTGATGCAACAAGATGAACAGACAAGAGTTTAACAATATATATTTGCTCTGAATATATTTGGAGGGAGGCAATAGAATTAAACGTAATGAGACCTACTTATTGATATGAGCGAAACCTTGAGTGCCCTTTTGGCTTGATTTATATCACCACGACCAAGAAGGTGACCCATTCTCACGGCTGTGGCCATTGACAGGCCATAAGAAATCTGCAAAGAAACAAAGAACAGAGGGGCCTTAGTTTTCTACGACCTTCTAATGAGCAACCATTATACATTTGGTTGCTTATACGATACCATCGACGTAAGCATAAATGGTATCCGATTGATTATCAAGTAGATTTTTAATATAGAGAGAACCAAGCCTAAATACTTACAAAGTACACAAGTTCTGCAATATGAAACAAAATAATCTGCGTTGCTTGCTCTGTAGCAGAAATCATGCCTAAAAGAAAAATGCGTTTAAAACAGCTAATAGCAAAATATATGGAGAGATGAAATCTTAGCGAGAGCATTTTCGTCCAAATTCTTGCAGCTAACAGTGTGACGAACCCAAATTCGTGAGTGGACTTTGTATAATAAAAAGGGTTTATTTACTGTTGTAACCTTTGCAATAATTCTTTATATACAGTCATGGTAAAAGCAATAATAACATAAAGTTTGAAGAATACTTGGGCCTAAGTTAAACGTCGCCCTTTTCATGCGCCGAATCTAATACAATTAAGTACGGCAGTGGAGCGACTCTGGAGCGGCAGTAAGTTAAACGTCGAACTTAATTGTTGCTCTTAATAGCATCTAACGATAGAATACTTCTGCTTCCGTTCCGTTGCTGTTCTTATTGTTCAAAAGTTCAAGTGAGCTTGGTTTCGGTTTTTTAAGCTACTTGTTTGTGGATTTGGAATTGCTTAATAAGATGGTAGAAAAAGGTTTGGAGTTTGAGCTGCAAATCACTTGCATTATTATATTTCACAGATGAAAACTTGTTTGATTGCTGCCTTGTTATTCTTCGTCCAAAAATCGTGGCTCTCTTTCCAGATAAGAGCATGCTGCATTCATAACAAATAGGCCAGCAACCCAGCCATCGACATTATGATGTTTTAACATAATTCGCGTAAATTATTATAATGACGTAATCACGCTGTCATATATATAGTCTTGATCGAAAGTTTAATTCAGTTTTATGTTAGGCGCTGCGATTATAATCACACGTTTATCAACGGTTTATATAGATAATACTGATGTGGTTTTATGAGTTGTATCTACGACTGCTACAACACGATAGACATCTTCACTTGTTTTTGAAATTGTAAAACTATTACACGAGGATACCCACAATCAATGGATTTGTATTGGGTTTCAATTGTGCACTCCGTGACGAAAACATTCAGCAAAAATTGGACAGTTACACTCAAAAGAGGCCCGCCATATTTTAATTTGAGGAGGACGATACCCATGCGTGTTATTATTAGCCCAGTTCCAGCCCAGAACACTGCAAACAACAAAAGTTAACCCGGGTTAATAGGGCTTAAGATAAATTAATAAAAGAGACCCTTCAGGGGACTCACGGCCTATACCCTCTAAAATGAAGAAAGTGCCAAGAATATTCCACCCCACCCTAAACATTTTTTTTGATTGATTGATAGGCAAATACGCTTACTATCTTCGTAAGGTATTGGTTTATGCGCTAAGCACAAAGGGCCCACTGAATAGCTAGACTAATCAAAGCAGTGCGACCCTGGTCCTTCCTCTCGATGTGACCAAACCTCCTGATTCCTTTTGCCTTTTTGCCTAGAATTACAGAGAGCTGGCAAATTCTCTCCTCACACTCTATATGACAGGTCTGAAGGTGGGCTCGAACCCACAACCCTTTGAACAAGGGTTGAGGATCTAACCACTCGGCCATCCTAGACACTAAAAAAATGTCAACCTTAAGCTGCTGTTCTCTCGACTAGCTGCTGATAGCACAAGCTCCTTTTCATTTGTTGTTAAAATTGTCAGTAATCTACCCTCACTGTTCTCTATTCTTCTCTTTTCAAATATGGATCAGATGTGGCGCGTGCGAAGGAGGCTTCGCTATTTGAAAGGAGAAGGGGGAATTGGCTTCCGTCGCTGCGGGAGGTGGGTGGGCAACCGAAACTTAGACAGCCAAATTCTCTGACTTGGCGCGCATTTGCTGGAGAACTGTGAGAACCACAATGAACCAATATATATGTGCTTATTCCCCTCTGGCTATAGGAATATCCCGGATTTTAGTAGTAAAAATGCATAAGTTATCTTATCCTGGTCACGTGTCAGAATACATCACAGTGAGGATTAAAATGACTGTACCTCAAGCATTAAAATGAAACAAAAAATAATGTACTATATAATTCAAAGAGTAACATAAAAAACATGATGTGGTTGACCATCCTTTCAATGAGATGGACTGTTGGATTGAGGCAATTATTTATAGCCACACTTGCTGTCCACCAGGGAGAATGTTTTTCACATTTTCTTCCCACCTGTTCTGCGTGAAGAAGGTGAACAACCGGCTTTGGATCAGACATAGCACCAAACCGTCAGGTTGCCCTGGAAGTAGAAGAAGGGACTGACTGTCTGGTTGGAACTTTGAGATCTATGTCAACAGGCATTAGCCAGGCCGCCAAAAATAGGATGTGAAACCAAAAATCGAGGCAAGACGACATCTTTGTGGCTGAGTCCATGTGGATTGTTCATAGAAAGACCTTGAAGCTCTCAGACCATCAGCAAAGTGTGAATAGTGGCTGGCATGAAATGTTGCAAGCCACAGCAGAAAAATCAATATGCTGTTTTCCGAACAAGACACAACAAAAATGATTAACCTTGCCTGAACCAACTCTTGTTGCGGATATGCCATATTTGCCTGGTTTTGCTCATCGATTAAATGCTCCCACTGAACACAGTTGAAAAAATCAATTTATGTACCTGCAGGTTTTTTGACAGTTTTCAGGAAATCTGATATTCTAGGGCGGCACAAGCCACCATCGCCACAGTGCAATATAGGTGAGATGACTTAAAGAGACTTGCCCCGGAAGCCTGAAGAGCAGGGGGTTTTTCGTACAATGTGCGGTGGAGATGGGAAAGTTGAGCTTAACCACCATCGACTGTGAGGGATACAAAAGGGGAGGAATGATAGAGCGAAGAATACAGCGTTATTGCATTGCAATGAATAGTACCGCAGAGAATTCATTCTACTGTAGATATGTACATACCATCCCTTGCATATCACGTCAAAGTACAATTGGAAAAGTTTTTTGATCCTACATTGCGCAATCTCCAAATACATTTCGTAGGAAAAGTTGAACGAGGTAAAATGTCATACATGAAGCAGCATGCTGCCTGCTTCATTGCAATCTGATGAAAGTTCGTTAGTCAGAAGCCATTGCGCTGAAAATGTGAGAAGCTCAGAGAAAGAAACGGGTTATGCGCAAAAGTTTGTAGGGATATTCTCGTTGACGGAGAGATACTACCAGCTTTTTCTGACTGTGCCAAATAACATGGGCATGCAACGAGAAAGACATTTAAAAACTGAAACCTGTACCAACTTCGATGATATCGTCAATGAAGCAGGTGAGGCTGTACGAACTGAAGAATCCTGCATCCGACAACAGCACCTCACTGATATCATTGACCTTGAGGCTATGATAGATAGACAAGTCCCAGATGATAGACTAAGAATACAAATGCCAACGAGAAGATGTCTTGTATCTGTAACTGAAAAGCCACAATAGCCTTGTCCAATGTTGTTGTAAAGCCGCAATGGTCCCCGTCAACAAACACCACGCAGAATTCTAATGTGAGCCCCTTCTGGACCAAGACCAGTTGCGTTTTGTGCCAGTTTTTCTGTGCGGTAGGTACCCAGCATTTCTTACAGCAGTATGCCACAACGACCATGAAGCCAAATGGGTGTCCCTGAGAGGAAAGTGGCAGAAACGACATTGACCGGCTTAGACAAAGATGGGTGTGTACATCAGGGGTGTGTGGAGAACAAAAGAAATGTTACCTTAACCATAGCAACAACTGTAACATTGTAGAAAGTTGCCGGAAGACCTTACATGAAATGCAGCCTGATTCTATTGGCAGAGGATCAAAAATTTGCAGATAAGTTGGCAGAACAGAACGAAGTCATATGTGCTGTGTAGAAAATTGGCCTATCTTTGTGTAGCATATCTCCACTCCCAGAAGAGGACAGTGTTTGTTGTTCAACATGCGGTGGAGTGGGCTGCTGCGTCCTACAAGTATCTTAAAAGAAAATGTTCTGAAAAGGACAAATGTTGTGAGCCTTATGTCCATTATCACCAGTTGGATTAAAATTTTGGATTCAGAGAATAGTGAATATGCTGGTACATGAAGAAAACCAATTGGCCTTTCCTTTGGAGGCTAGTAAGAGATAAGCAACATGGCGGTCTTTGCCAAATATACAGCGTTCTCCTGCAACGGACTGCTCATGTCGTGCGAACAGGCATCTGAGTGGCTGGTTTGAGGGTCAACCATCGACGGCACACTTTGCGGCATATGTAACGTATTTAGAAGTGATAGATACAATAAGAAGGTTAGCCCAGCAAAGGAACGTAACTCATAAATGCAAACCCAGCCACTCAGAGCTGACAGCACGGACGCTGCGCATTAAGGCCCTTAGTTAGGCCCCCAAGTGACTGAGCCGGAGAGAGTGGAATGAGAATAGATAGTAGCGAGTCCAGGTGAGAAAAGAGACAGCTAAGAAAACAAGCATCAGAATTGATACTTGATAACACAGTGGACATGACTGAATGCTGTTGGTTGACAGATATCGAAGCGAGGAACCACATAGTTTAGAGTCCGATGAACAAGGATAAAGTTCAATCACTATCGGAACAGTGAGGTTAATGTGAAAAGCCATAAACATCACTGATGAAACTGGCAGTATCGCAGAAGGAACAACAACCAAAAATGAGCTGTAAGTGGGGCAATGCGAGGTTTTCAATTACAAGCAAAACGATGACGCTGATGCGCTACAGCAGGGGCGACCTAAAGTTAAACATGCCATGTTTCGTCTATCAAACGCCGCCAAACAACAATTCTCTGACTTGGTGCGTATTTGCTAGAGAACTGTGAGAACCACGAGGAACAAATATATATATGCTTTTTCCCCTCTGGGAGATGAGAATATCCCGGATTTTACTAGTAAAAATGCACAAATTATCTTATCCTGGTCACGTGTCAGAATACATCACAGTGAAGATAGTTGCACAGTCTTCAACTGAGAATAATGACAATTTGCAATTGTTTTCAGCTGCATGATCTCCTGATTTGCATAAGAATAAAATTTTGCGTGCGAATTTTAATAAGAAATTTGTGTGGATAAATGTTAAAATTTCAAATTTCGCACTACCTGATGGTACAAAAATTTTTGTGTGGACAGTTGAACCATTGTTATCTGAGAAAATTGGTCATATAGACTACATGGTGCATGCGGCGTGCGTCAAAAAACAGAAACCCGGCCAAGTTCATTTTCACTTGAACCTTTGAACTATAACAACAGCAACGGAAGCGGAAGTGCTCAGTTCTTACATGCTATTAAGAGAGGCAATAAAGTTCGTTGTTTAACTTGCTGCTGTTCCAGAGTTGCTCCACAGCCGTACCTAATTGTATTTGATTCGGGAAATGAGAAAAGCAACGTTTAACTTAGGTCTTAGAAAGCAACTCTACAATTAAAAAATCACGAAGAAAATTCCATGCATATCTGGTTATTTTAGTTCCAATTATCTGCTTATTTTCTTCAATTAAACGTCATCAGAAATCAAATGTCATGGCTAGGGGTATTATAAAAATAAATACATAATAGCTATTATGATACAATGCATCACAAGAGCATGTACATCACGGTGGATGAACTGTCTAAAATCAATGTTGTATGTCAAGGGAGCGCGTTCTCTGGGTTGTCTCGTTTGTCACTGATTTAATCCTGCTTTTATCAGAATTTAATCTCTTACCAAAGAAGACTATTTTATATGGAAATATCTCACGTTCCCAAGTTCCTTTGTAAATAATAACATGCTGGAGATCTCACCTATGGCAAAAATTCCAATTTCAAAGCACCACCACTTTGAAGTCACCATCATTATGCTGGAAATGCCAAGATGTAAAAATTGCTTCCATTCACCCAGACACTCCCATGACCATCCTGGAAAATAAACGAGGGAGTTAGAATGTTAAAGTTCCTCTACATATTTACGAAAGTGCAAGACAATATACTGAAGAAGATGAAAAAGTTTATGCAATTCATTTTCTTTTGAAAGGAAAGAGTTCACAAGGGTTACTTGATGTAAAAAAAGCAGGTAAGATATTTTCTGCTAGTGCTTGTGTCCGTCTACTTGCTCAAGCAAAATCGGCAATGTACGATGCAAAGAATGGTGTGTTTTGATCTGAGGCTGGTAACCAGCGAGACCAGACTGACTTTCATGAAAATTTGGATTTTAATTGTCAGCAAGATCAAATCGCGGGACACAGAGAATACATTTGGTTCACTGTGTATCTAAAATTTACCATTTTGTACTCGTGTAAAATAGAGATTGCTTAAGATTCTGCAAACAATTCCTATGGGGGTTTAAAAAACTAGCGTGCGTAAAGGTATGAGAAGGAGCCAAATCGACCCGTTCTAAAATTAGAACGCAATTCAACTAAACCCATTTAAAATATACTTCCGGTGATCACATGGAAGGGTGCAACATGTCACATGATTCACATCTGTTCACTCACTCGGAAAGAAACTGTGCACATGCGCTTAAGGTGATTACATGAAAAATTTCCTGGCCATTGGTAAAAATGCATTTGATTTGATTAGAAGCGTCTATTCATGGAGCTAGCCGATGCACACTTTAACTCCTTCCCATACCTTTAAGACCTTGGACTTGGAGATGTAGATGTTCGCGATCTAAAATGGCCAAACACGGAAAAGATGTTTGTGTGCGAAAAAGGATCGAGCTAAACTAAAAGGGGACTTAAAGGAATTTCTTGTTCAAATTTCGCCTGCAGGCCGCACATAAATTAATTTGTTTTGTTGTTTCCTTTTGTTCTGAGTATGATCCGTTGTACTAAAAGTTTCAGGGCAAGGGATAACGGAGAAAGATCCATATGTTTGTATTAAAATCAAAATATATTCGTTTCTTTTTATATTAACTAAGTTTTGTTTCCATCGAAGTCAAAAAATGCCAAAACTTGTTGTAATTTTTGTAATTGCGAAGTTACTACTTTAAAGGAAGAAACTTTCGCGAGACAAAAAAGGGAAATTTCTGCAATAAACTTTCGCGTTTTAGGCCTGCGTTTACACGAAAAATTTGGAACGGTTCCATTTGGAACCATTTGGAACCGTTCCAAATTTGACTGCGTTTACAAGGGACCTGTTCCATTTGGAACTATTCGAAATTATTGCGCCAAAGCTGTGCTGTGGAGGTGTGCTTGACAAGCTCAAAGGGCGCCATTTTTGTGATTCCCTTTGTTTAGTACCACACAACGCTCACATTTTATGCCTCACTTCCTATCCGTACTCATTTTGGAACGGTTCAACCCATTTACATGAGCATTTTGGAACGGTTCCGTGAAACGGTTCCAAACGGAATTTTTTTCTAACCAATCCCATTTGGGTACGGCTAGAAGTTCCATTTGGAACGGTTCCGACAGGTCCCGTGTAAACGGAAGGCTAATCGGACTCATTTTGGTACGGTTCAAATGGAACCGGTCCCGTGTAAACGCAGCCTTAGAGAAAATCAGATATATTGCGCGAATAAACTTTCACGTTTCAGCTAAGTCGAACATTTGCGAGGACAAACTTTCCCGAATTCGAAGTTTGAATAGAAACTTTAAACAGAAACCTTGAAGCAGTCTTTTCATTTTTTACAACGTAAGCAGAAAAAGAAGAAGAAAGAATATTGTAATAAAATTATTC
Source organism: Sanderia malayensis (assembly GCA_013076295.1). Lineage (NCBI taxonomy): Eukaryota > Metazoa > Cnidaria > Scyphozoa > Semaeostomeae > Pelagiidae > Sanderia > Sanderia malayensis. The sequence continues at coordinate 57,587 of RQOL01000739.1, read as the reverse complement.
ATCATCGAAATTCTCAACAGGGTCAGCTTCATTTCCATTTTCACTCTGCCAATCAGAATGGGAATCAGAATCATCTGTCGGAGGAGAGGACAACAAATGCGTAGACTCATTACATTGCGTCCCTGTGTTTTTGCTCATTCCGTCGCTCCACTAACAGGGAGTTATCAACTCGCGAACAAATGTTTGTTCCTGCATTCGTCCTGATTGGTCCATTCAAATATTTTCATCCACATCGAGGCCAATAATGCCGTTTGTGTCAAAAATGCTTACCCCCTGGTTTTCAAGAGTAGCTGGGCATGGCATGAAACTATAACATTTTCAAATCAAGTGAAGTTACAAATGAATTTATCCAGAACGAAGGCAAATGTATGACTTTTTGAAGCAGTGATGGATAAGGACCGATTTCTTTAGAATCTTCGACGACTTGTATATCAGAACATTTGTCAGAGCAGTAATGCGTTTCAAATGGTTCAGGAAGACATATTGTTGGCGTTTTGCCTGAAAATGTTATGGTTTTAGAGGGACTGCGAATAGGCCGGTAATTTGGCAGTTCAAAACTTCCTCCAAATTCGTGATAGAATCCCTTCACACTGATTAAGGGTTTGGCTTTTTATTTGCGAAACCTTTTCTTTGCATTCATATAGCAATTACTTGTTGAAAGCAGAATTGCAAAGGTAATATTTCCAAAACCCGTACTTTTTCAACTATTTGAATGTACGAGTTCTGCATCTCCAGGCCCGAGAAACATGAAAAGTCCTCTTTGTTATGTACACAACTCAATATTTTACGCAATTAAGTTTCCTGATTAAATTTCGATACGTTCTTTTCATTCTTCACAATAATGTTTTTCATTAAATCATTTTATCGCGTCAACTTTCTGATGTATTTGCTTTGTGTTCAAATTAGTGCCAATTGTGTTCCTCATATTGACACTGACGCAAGTGGGCTTTTATTTCATATCAATATCCCGCCAACCAAACCTGCAAAACACTGGCATCCTAAGATCATTTGTCTGAACTTTGTTTGTAAGGGATCGTGTCATGAAAAAATTTAAAATTACTGACTACGAGGTGAATCATTTTTGTCCGTTTTTCAAATAGCAATGTGATAAGTCCCTGTTGGTTAGCGAGAGTCGAGCTAAGCACAGGAACGCAAGTAACAAGTCTAACAAAGGCGTATTACCTCCACAGGAAGATTGCAAACTGCCTGCATGATGTTGCTGTGATACTACTCATCACGCAAGACTAGTCAAGTCGGGGACATGAAGATATTTTTCAGTAAAACAAAAAAGAAAAGGAAACTGTAACAGCATTTTGTTGGGGAGATGAACATCGTCCGTTTTCAGGTTGTTCAGAAATTCCCATTTCTGCGCAACCGCACTAACGCTTTCTGAAAATCAATCAGATTTCACCGCAACGCAATGGAGGAAATCCTGAGGCTAAGCTGTGGAGTCAAACTTTTGGTGGCATCTTTGCGCTGAAATTTTCAACTGGAAAATTATTTTTTCAATTCTTGAATATTAAGAATATCTCCGAATCAGTGAGTACCTTTGCCAAAAGTACGCCTGGACAATGCTTGCGCCACAAACTTTAGCTAAGCCCTCAAGCTAGGGTCGCATGACCGGGCGCGGGCCTAAGTTACGAACAAATCTGAACAACATCAAGGAGCACTCTACAGAAGTTTAAATATAACTGGAATTATTTGTGCAGAACAAATATATTACACATTATCTTAAAACAGATCTGTGCAAAAACCAGACTACACGGTAAAAAACAAAACTGGAATCAGCTAAGCCAAATGAAACACAACAATCTTTGAACAAAACAATTCAAACATATCGTTTCCTGAACAGAACAAGATCTATGTACAATATATGTAGTGTATAAAAAGGCTAATGAAAGTAATTCAGTGAGGAGTATCAAATTTTGTTTTTTTTTGAGAAAACAAAATTTTGTTCTGTGTTTCTTCATCTACAGACAAATTTGAGCGCGATCACGGAAGTGAAATGGAACTTCCGTGATCACTTGTGAACTGAGATTAATCTTGGTAAAATTAGCTTTGCTCTAGTCAAAGCAATCATTATATGCATTCGTGGAAGTCGAAGAATATTCAAAGACAAATTGCTGACGTCTTCGATCGGAAACGATCACTGGTCAAGTGAACAATCAAGTAACATGAAATCTAAATTTTCTCTTTGTCGTTTAATTTGATGTTAATTGATTCCTTTTCTTTGTTTACATTATTGACATTAGGTTGATTAATCTTGGTTGGCAGTTTTGATTGGCTAATTTCAAAATTTGCATTACGTCATTACTGAAAGATGCGCAATTGCGCAGATATGGGAATGTTTTGATTGGTAAAACAAAACCGTTGAAACAAAGGACTGAAACAAAGGATGGCCATGTTCATCTCCCCAACAAATTAGAAACTGACGCCATGATGATTGACTAATGGAACTAATTGATGAAAGATTGGAGACTTATGGCATCTGAATTGCCAAAATGACTAAACATGCTGCATTGTAACTTACCTGCCAGCATTTATTTCCGGCAATTTACAACGAATATATGTAAAAAGAAATAGACAGAGTGAAAGGTATGAAACATCAACAGCAATCGCACCACCCCTGAAATAAAGGTAAAATCCATATAAAATATAAAGTTCTGAACAAATCAATGATGTATATGTGACATAGACACATGCTTTTACCACGACTATTACCAAAAATGACTTAAAGTGCTAATGCAACAAAATTTGACATATCGATTTTTTATTTTGAATGAAAGCCAAGATGTACTGATTTGTTTAGTGCAATTTTGACGTACATCGGACAAGTATAAGTTACTTTAATTCACCTTGAATCAGGCCACCTTTTGCAAAAAATATCACAACGCTGTGACGTCACAGTGATGGCCCAAACAAATTTTTTCCAATCGAGGTCAATGGAGTTTTTCCGAAGGTTGTCTGGATTTTTTTAAATAACTCCACTCAGGGTGGGAATATTTGAGCTCCGGTTGAACTACTATAGGGGCGATCTTTAGCCGTCATTTGAAAATAATTTGTGTGGTTTCGAGACACAATTTAATTTTGAAAATGGGTGCCTCTTAAAAATCATGACATCATCCCGGGTGTCCCCATTGCTTCTTCGATTGTCTGTAACACGACACGTAGCTATCGCTTATCCCAGCTGTTATTTCTTTAATAACTTACTTTAACTTGTAATTACAGACATTGAATTATTTTTAGAAACCTCAGAAATTAAATTCCTTCGATAAATTATTTCCCAATATGCTTCTTTACTTCAAAACAAAAATGAGCGCTACAATGAACAAACTCCTTTTATCCTGGTCAGTGGGTGCGAATGATGTCTGTCTCCTGAACTCCTTAAAAAGGCCATTTTCTGTTTGATTGGTCTTGAAATACTATCAGCAACATTATGAAACAATACTTCAAAATGGCTTTGAAAATCGGAAACATAGCGAAACATAATGAGTGTCAGACGAAAAGCTTTAGTAGTTATTATGTTTCGCTATGTTTCCGATTTTCAAAGCTATTTTGAAGTTCTGTCCTGATCAAAGATTGAAACAATACTTCTTCACAACACTGAGTAATCGCACTCGCACAATTGTCTCCCTTATGTATACCTACTACATGTAAATAGTTCTATGATTTATTTGCTCCCAAGATACCCGTCACGTGTGTGCTCGCCTCATTCACAGCTCGCCATGTCAAATTTCAATAGAAGAAAGCTTGCTTGACATTGCAGACACAACGTTTGATGACATCACAGTGATGTTCTGTTTTCGCAAGAAAAAGGTCAAAATTGCCTACTTTGAAGGTTAATAGAGAAAAAAGTATACAAAATTTGCAAATTTCATTTGCACCACGTTAATCAGTGCATTGAAATCTATAGATTTTTGAAAAAAAGCACCATGCAAAATTTCGTTCCATTATCACTTTAAACATCAAGTCCCAGACAAGAAAAGTGACTTTAAGGTAAACTTTAACAGAATTGCACAAAAATCAGTGCTACGGACAATTAGGACAAGATTTTTATAAAATTCGGATTTTGAAAATTTCGACGTTCTTTCACAAAGCATTCGTAGAGCACTGAAAGTAGTTTGATAAAATGGCGGGATACAAGGGACGGATTTTCCATTAAATATTTAAGTGAAGATGAATTGGATATTGAAATAAATGATGATTCGAATAATTTTCAAGGTTGTTATAACTGGTCCATTGAACCTAGTGTAGACATACCAGAGAGATTGAAGCCCGCCAAATGCTTGAATGAATATTGCACTCCTGTAACAAAGCCCCACGAAGTCATGTGTATGAAGTTGAACAAAACCCACGAGGTCATAACGAGCATCATGGATGAAAAGTTTATCAAAATTTCCCTTGATGCGACTAACGAACAAAGATTCTTTGATCAAAGATTCCTTGATACTGGAATATTAATTATGGGTGGGTTATTTGAAAAAATGACATCCAAGAATCCTTAAAGTGCCACCACAGCATATTTATTTGTTTGATATATCAATAAAAACTCGTTATCTGATTTCAGATCCCACATTATTTTTGAAATCCGATTTTTCGTCTACCAGTAGTAATGCGGAAAAGTGTGGCTTTTTCGCCAACTTGGTTTTTTTTGGCAAACTAAGGACTGGAGCCAGCCCCCTATGACATCGTAGTGGGATCAAGGTTTTCCCCGTTCTGAAGCAACAAGTTTGACACTGAGTTTTTGCGTCAATAGTTAGAAATTGGGCGTCGGTCTACCATACTACCAAATGCGCACCGCTACCACCCACAGTCTACAGCCACCACATGGCAGTTTTGTATGTAGATTTCATACCCGCAAACTCATCAAAAGCATTTCAAATTCCAATTTATCTCGCCCTTGATAAATGTTCTGAGACAGAAAGTGCTGTTAATCTCACACAGTGGGTGTCGTTTCTGCAACGGGGGAGTGATGCCAATGATGACAGCAACGGCTCAAACGACACAGCAACTGATGATTTACAGATTCCATCTGTGGATGTTGAAAATCCAGACCATGGACCACCAGAACCTGTTGCGCTGGAATGTGGACCTCAGAATGATGGCGCTGAACTTCGAACAACAGAGGCGCATGACGCAAAATTTCTCTAGTATTATCAGAGATCAAGCAAAAATACGATGCCCTACTTGAAGATCAGCGGAAAGAAATGGAAAAGGTAATAATGGGCATAAAAGTGGCTGAACCGACGCAGAAAAAGAAGCAAGTTCAACAAAAACCACAAGGCTTATTTCCTGATAAAGAGGATAATTCTACCGATCCAAGAAGTGCAACTTCACTGTTGAGAAGAGAACTAAAGATTTTTGGACAGATTGCAGAGCAAGGTAAAACAGACCAGCTGAGTTTCGTTTCGCTTTCCAGACAAATTGAATCTGCAGTAGAAAAGGGATAGACTCAAAAGGAAGTGGTGGAAGCCGTGATAAAAGCAACGAGGCCTGGTTTACAACTTCGAAGCTACATAGAAACCATGCATGATCTTACTTTACCATGGTTAAGACAAATTCTTCGTGTACATTAAAAAGAGAAAAGTGGGACACAGTTATATCAAGAATTAGCTACAGTGTTCCAAAGTGTGAAAGAGACT
>RQOL01000739.1:0-51845 GCA_013076295.1 Sanderia malayensis | reverse complement strand
TGGGCATATAGACTACACGACGCACGTAATCTTCAAGACGACTGACTAACAATCTCCTCTACTAAAAAGTGGATACTCTCACTCACAATGATTTAAGGCAAATCAGAGACCGTTTCTCATATTTTTCCATTTATTTCTTTCACAAAATCCAGAGCTTCTTTACGGCATACGAAAACGGCAGTCAACACACGACAAAAACGATAATGGCACAGTACCTCCAATTCTGCTCAAACGGCGGCCCAAACAACAATGAACCCAAAAACAGAGGCAACAACATCTTTTGCAAGCATTTCGATCCCCAATGGCATGCTTCAAAACTACGGCAACGAGATCTTTCTCAGTATCTCGTTCCTCAACAGTATGCCCTCTCCTTCTTTTGGCTTACATATCCAGTCGAGTCTAAAACTGATTAATTAAAACTAAAACGCTTACATTTAACTACTAAAATCACGTGACAACGATACAAACAATAATGAAGCTAAACCTTCCATGGGGAGTAATTTGTTAAATGAAATGAACTAATTTTTTTCCTACGGACAAGTCAGGCCGGTTGTCAGTTGATAATGCAAATAACTACATAGAAAGTATGGAAGGCATTTAACAGCAGTTGTGGAAGTAAATCAACAGAACACGAACATGTGGAGAAACAGATGAATGCCCATATGTCTGCATGGTGCAATATTTTGCAAAGCAATGAAAGAGTCCGATCTAATTATCAAGCAGCTAACAATGCTATACCAGCACTATGTGGATTAAGGAAGGATGATAAAACCACGATAATCTGGTAAAAGGACCACCAACTAGACTGTATGTGAAGCAGTTGTTTCATCAAATTATCGAATATCACACTTCTATCTTCTTCCTGAGACCACTAATCAAAGAGCCCCAGAAGTTTGCGACAGTACAGAAGATTTATTCAGTCACATTAGGACGTGTAATGAAGATGTGGAGCTAGAAACATCAGTTGTTGGAAGCATGGATGTGGCGGCCTTTACCCTTTCATTGACATTGATTTCTCCATAGATAAGTGCATTGATTTCTCCATAGATAAGTGCATTGATTAATGAATGAAGTTGGTCAAGAATACGAAAACGTTGATGTAGCTACGGGAGTTAGGTCTGTTTTTGCCATAACTGCTACCAAAACGGAAATAGAAGCAAAAAATCTGCAAAACTTTTGCCCAACAAGATCAGCAAGAGGACGCCCACCTACAATTGCCTCTTCAGGAAAAAACAAGAATGAAAGAAAACGCTGGCTGGGCTGGATGAAAGTAGGGAAAAACCAACAACGGAACAGAAGGTCAGAAAGATGATGTCTTTTGCAATCGCAGCGAGTTACGGCTTGTGCTGAAAAACCACATTTTCAAATTCATAACAAACTTTACAAGCAGATGAAAGGAGGAGCAATCGGAGTCGCAGTGGCAGGTGATATCCAACGTTTTCATGATCTGGTTGGATAGAGAACTTAAAGCCATACTGCATGAAAACCGTATTGAAGTTCAACTTTACTCACGGTATGTTGACGATATTAACATCGTGGCGAAAGCAATCAATGACAAACCAAGTGAACCAGAGATAAAGTCACCATGGAAAAGATCCAAGTAATCCAAATGAAATACACGAGTGCATCAAAGTAACCATCGATTATCCATCAAATCACGAAAATAATAGGATGCCTGTACTAGATGTCGAACAGTGGGTCCAACCTACACAATGCAACGGTGCTACAAAGTCCAAATATACATTCCCACTACATGAAACCAATGGCTAGCAAACAGGTTCTGAACAAGGATTCTGCTCTTTCTCAAGAGTCCAAGACGAATATTCTTGTAGCGGATCTTGTGAAGGTAATGCGCAATGTTTCACCCCTCTGTAGCAATATTGAACGAACTAAACATATTCAGCGCTTTGTAAACTGGTTACAATTCTCTGGATATCCGCAAAAAGATGGAATATCAATTTATAAAAGAGCTAATCAGAATTGCATGAAAATTGTTGAGAATGATAACAACGGAATATGTCCAATGTATAGGGGAAAATTTTGGAACAGGCTGGAAAGAGTGGAAGAAAGGTGCAGGAAACGTAACACATGGTTTGAGAAAGGAGATTATGAAACACTTCTCTTTGTGGATGCTACACCTGGCTCACAGCTAGCAAAAGAGTGCAGGAAAATTATGAAAGCAGCAGAGCTAAAAATCAAGGTAATAGAGAGGTCAGGGAAACCCTTGAGGAAATATTTAACAAGATCCGATCCATTTTAAGTGCAAAATTGCAAAAATGAAGAGTGCCGTTTATGCAATGAGAATATATGCTTAAACTGCAAAACCAGGGATGTCGTTTATGAAATTCAGTGTTCTTGTGGAGAGAATTATATTGGGGAAACGGCACGTAGCATAAGTGAGGGCCTGATTATATGAGAGTTTCAGCCCGTTTGTAACTTTACCCGGGCTGAGATTTTGAGCGATTATATGGTGGCTCGCGCCCGCTGTGTTTAGTTTGAAAATCCTGTGGTGTTGAATTAGAATCGCAATCATTTGCACTCACCGCCATGTTTTCTTTGTTCTCTCGTAATTTCAGCCCGGCTAAATATTTCGATTTGCGATTACATGAAAATTTTCAGCCCGTTTGGCCGAGATGAAAATCCCAGCCCGTTTGATAAAAGCGGGCTGAGATTTCAGCTCGCAAACCGGGCTGAAACTTTATCATGTAATCGCAACCTTGCTTTCACAACGCTTTAACCGTAACACCGAGCTGAAATCTCAGCCCGGCTAAAGTTACAAACGGGCTGAAAACTCTCAGATAATCAGGCCCTGAGAGATATGAAGAGCACATAAAAAAGCTGGAAAGAAAGGACAGTGCATCAGTCTTCCACCAACATATGCTAGAAAAACATAACGGAGTGGAGCAAGCACTCTCAGTGAAAATATAAAGACGTGCCCAAGTGATGCTATGCTGAGACAGGTTACGGAAGCAACATATATTAATCTTAATAACCCAACACTGAACGCAAAGGAGGAGTGGGGAAACTCGAATCTTCCACGAACTAGATTCGATCAAAGATCTGGCGATTCGAACTTGGCTGTTAACGATTTTGTTTAATTAGATTAATCATCTCATTGAAAAGGCTGCCGATGTGCGGTGAAATATTTGAGCAAAAGTTAGTTTTATATATAGATTTGTTTAACACAGAGTTGCATGTGTCTTCAAAAGATGGTTAAAAGAACGAAATCACCGCAATACAATTTATCGTACAAAACACGGGATGAATTAAGATCTTTTGCGAATGCAATCCGCAGCGTTATACTGTACAACATTCCGTCTAAATGTGTAAAACCAGAACTAGCAAAGAGATTGTACGAGCATTGCTGGCAACCACTTTCAACAAATGCACCAAATCCTGCTACTATCACTGCAAGAAGTACCGAAGAAGTACCAAACACCTCCAGCAACATAGTATCGCTGAGCCTAAACGACCTTCGAGAGATCATGAAGGACGCCAGAGAAACAGCTGTATCTTGCCGTCCCCAACTGTTGGCCCCATCTCTTGCATCTATTCAGATTGATGCTCCCACACACGAGAATGCCAGCCTTTAAAATTTGGAGACGTTGATTCCACAAAATGCCAACCCAACCATGCATTCCTTAGAAAGTCAAGGTAACTTGTTTTTATACGCATTCTGCATTCAGTTCGCTGCCCCCATTATCAGCCAGCGTGCTTAAATCTTTGAAAGCCAAAGGCTATATTGATTTCAATTCACTGCTACCCAGCACGTTCGACACAGCCCCTTCAACCTTGCTACTCAGCCTAATGCCTGCCCCAGGGGACAGCAATACCTTCGATTCGCACCTCAGCACCTTATTACCCAAAAAACCATTCATTCATTGGTTGGTTAGAAGCCGGGAACATATAGCTACATTCGTGGGGTGGTTTTTTTCAACCCAAATATATCGCATGATATGCTTGCAAAACATGTGTACGTTTTATCGGCAATGCAATTTTCAAGCATGTTTTCGCTACGACATCGCCTTCCTCATGAACATTGCCCGTAATCCTTTCCTATGCTGGTCATGCCTAGATGAACATGCGTTCAACAAGTTTTTTCGTTGTCCCCCACTCTCTCGCAAAATTAAATTTCGTGCCCACCAAAGCCAAACCATGCAACTCAATATCAATCAGGTCAGGTCAGGTCACACCCGTAGCCTACTGGCCGTTGGGCACTGGCATGTTTTTCTCCAATTGTCTCTATTCTCCGCCATCCGCACACAGACACTGACCGGTTCGTTTGTCCAGATGTTCACATCTTCCATCCAGCTTCTCCGCGGTCGACCTCTTCCCCGTTGTCCATCAACCCTTCCGTGCATCACTGTATGTGCAAGAGTGCCGGGTCTCCTCGTGACGTGTCCAAACCATTGAAGTTTCCTCCTCTTCACCGTGTCCAGCAGTCGTTCAAAGTTTCCGATCTTCGTCTCTATCTCCTCGATGACTGATACATTGGTGCGGTGATCACGCCAATGGATTCCTAGCAGTCGTCGAAAGCATCTCATCTCAAAAGCTGTTATTTTCTTTTCCAGTTGTTTGCTCAAGGTCCATGCTTCGCACCCATATAGGGCCACGGCGGTCACTAGTGCTCTCATTAATTGTATCTTTGTTTTGTCTCCCACCTCTCTACTCTTCCAAATGTGATTCAACTTGGCCATTTGACTTGTCGCCATTGCCAGTCTAGTCTTGATTTCTGTTGACGAGGTAGCATCTTCGTTCATCACTGCTCCAAGATATTTGAATTGGTGTACTTCTTCGAGTTAATTTCCGTCTATCATGACCTTCTCCTCCGTTTCATTGCGCTCAGTCTGTCTCGAAGTTGTCAGGATCTTGCTCTTTTCATGACTAATTTCCATGCCGAATTGCCTTGCGGATAGATCAAGACGCGATGTAAGATCCACTAGCTTGTTTCTGTTTCTGGCAACAAGGTCGATATCATCCGCGAATCGCAAATTGTTGATCTTTCTTCCGCCAACTACAACAGTGCCATCAAAATCCTCAAGTGCATTCATCATAATTTGTTCTAAGAACAAATTGAATAGGCTCGGCGAAAGAATGCACCCTTGTCTCACTCCGACATTGGTTTGAAACCATTCCAGCATCTTGTTGTCACACATAACTGCATTGGTGGCGTTCTCGTACAGCGACTCACAGAGTTGTATCAGCTTCGGAGTGATGTTGTGTTTCCGCATTGTAGCCCACAGAGCTTTCCTCCACACCCTGTCGAAAGCTTTCTTGAAGTCGACAAAGTTGTGGTGTACTTCCCGGTTGTGGTCTCTGAACTTCTCGCAAAGGATACGACAGTTACAGATTTGTTCCACTGTACTTCTGCCTGCTCTAAACCCCGCTTGCTCCTCTGATAATACTGCTTCAATCTGTGGTTTCATTCTTTCTACAATGATCTTCAGCAATACCTTGCTTGGGTGGCTTATCAAGCTTATAGTTCGATAGTTGCTACACTTCTTGAGGTTTCCTTTCTTGGGCAGTGGAATTATGAGTGACTGAGTCCACTGCTGCGGCCATTCACCAGTCCTCCAGATCAGGTTGCACAACTTGTGCAGCAAATCCAGAGCTCCGTCCTTTATCAGTTCAGCAGGAATGTTGTCAACCCCTGGAGACTTTCCATTCTTTAGTGCAGCCACAGCACTGGCTATTTCACTCCTCAGAATCTCCGGCTCCTCGCTCGTTATATCACCCGGTCCTCCAGCCTCTAGCTCCCTGAGAATACCTTCATCCGTTTGGATCGGATGGTTGTACAGCTGTCTGACATATTCTGTCCAGCGTTCTTGTATTTTATTCTCATCCGTCAGAAGTGTTCCATCAGCGGCTTCTATGGCAGATGTTTTGACGGCAATTCTTCTGTTCAGTTCTTTGATGGTGTCAAATACTTTCTTGGTGTTGTTCCTCTCGAACGCATGTTGGATTTGTTTGCATTTCTCCTTGAGGAAGTTCTCTTTGGCATCGCGAATTTCCCTTTTCACTTTTGCATTGATTCTCTTGTATTCCTTGGTGTTAGCCACGCTCTTGAATTTTGTTGCTTTCAGTTTCCTCCTTTCATCACACGCATCCAGGATTTCTACCGTCATCCAAGGTTGTTTCATCACACAACGCTTTCCCAAGACTTCCATTGCCGTGGCATTTGTGATGTCCGTGAACATGTCAGTCAGTTCCTGTACGTTCTCTAGTTCAAGCAGAGGGGCAAACTTGTTCCTGATTTCTACACTGTATTCCGTTCTCTTCTCTTCATTTTTCAGTAGTTCTAAATTGTATTTGATTCTGCTTGACTTTTGATTCTTAGCTAGCTTCAGCTTCAGCCTCACCGTCATCATCAGTAGGTTGTGATCACTTCCGATGTCCGCTCCAGGGAAGCTTCTGGTCTTGTTCGGTTTAACGCAAGTCTTGCACTTCCGATCTATCAGGATATAGTCTATCTGGTTCTTAGTTCTATCGTCTGGAGACACCCACGTGACCCTTCTTGAGTCCTTGTGCTCTCCTAGTGTATTGGCCACTGTTACATTGCTCATCCTGCAGAATTCAAGCAATCTTTCTCCTCTTTCATTTGTTGTTCCCTACGCAAACTTTCCGATTGTTCCTTGCCAGTCCTCAAACGAGTCGGTTCCAATTTTTGCATTCCAATCACCTTGGATGATCGTTATGTCTTTCTTTGGTACTTGCCTTAAAGTGCTGCGTAGCTCATCGTAGAAGGCATCCACATCCTCATCTTTTGTAGTCGAAGTTGGTGCATAGATCTGTATGATCGTCAGGTTTCTAGGGTTTGCCGATAATCTGATTCTTATCATATGGCTTGAAATTGGTTCACATTCCATTACTGCTCTCACTGTGTCTTTGTGTACGAGGAATCCCACACCTTCTTCGTGCCTCTTCTCCTTTCCGCTGAACCAGATCTTGTGGCCTTGCTCTGTTACCATCTCACCGCTACTAAGCCATCTCATCTCCACTATCCCCAGAACATTCCATCTGTATTTCTCCATCCCGTAGTCCAGCTGCTCCAGCTTCCCATCACCGTTCAAGGTTCTAACATTCCATGTCCCACAGGTAAACTCATCTTTCTGCCGCTTCAATTGGACTTTCGTCCCTTCACCAGTCGCACACTTATCGCCGCTTCCCCTGATGGGCCCAGAAGATGACGCGGCCGTTTTACCGGGCCACGACCGATTCAGGATGTGTCTGCTCCTTAGTTTCATCATTCCAGTGTTTCAATGAGCAAGGAATCCTGGCGGCGCTCAACTCCTCTCCAGGTGTGGTTGGTCAGTGACGCGCATGGGTATGACCTTTGACAGGTATTATTTTTCTTCCTGCGGGCGTCCACACACCTCCTCACCTGGTCCCCAAAGCGCCCAGGTGGGGGGACCCTGTTTAGTCGCCGGCCACCCGACCCGCGGCAGGCAGTACTGGGTTACGTGGCACCAGTAGCTAGTTCAGTGACTCGCGTGGGTATGAACTAGGCCTGACCACTATCAATACCACTATCAATATCAATACCCTCGGCAAATGTTTCAATTTTCACAATCAATGCCGCAACTGAAAATTCCAAGTCTTACACACATGTAGCCGCCACGGGGGAAACCACGCACTCTCCGATCGCACTGCATCTCTGTAAAAATTTTAAGCCCATACCACCTTTTGCTCCCTCGCCCGTAATTTTGAAAGTACTGCACAAAGAGCTGTCTAATTACCCTGATCAAAAATTTGCAATTAATCTTCTCAACGATTTTACATTTGGCTTTAATATTGGTTACTGTGGACCACAACTGCAGAATATCTCGACAAACCTAAGATCTACGGAATCCAACGAATCTCCCAATGCTGATCATATCATCTCCGAACTATGGTCGCCTTGCAGGCCCATTTACCCATCCACCCTTTGATAACTGTGGCACTTCTCTGCTTGGTGTTGTACCCAAGAAAGACAGCTGTAAACTGCGCATGATCACTGATCTATATTCCCCTAAAGGATTATCTATTAATGATTTTATTGACGACAATCAAGCTGCAGTTAGCTTTAGCAGTTTTGATACAGCAGTTTTGATAATTGCATTGTTAGGTCGTGGTTCACAAATGGTAAAGCTTGACGTGAAAAGTGCATTTCGTATATGTCCCGTACGTCCTGCTGATTGGAATTTATTGGGCTTCAGATTCTTAAACTACTCCTTCGTTGAACTCTGTCTCCCCATGGGCCTACATTCTTCCACCAACCATTTTTCAAAGCTATCTGATACTATTGTGTGGATAATTAAAAACAATTACAACATAACTCATTGCACACTTTATTTAGATGATTTCTTCCTTGCCGAAATAGCATACGATGCATGCTTTGCAAAGCTACACACCGCAACACGTAATTTTCACAACCTGGGGGTCCCGTCTGTAGTGTTTACGTGTTTATATATTGCTAGGTCAAATAAATTATAATTTAATAATTAATAATTATAACAGTTAGCAAGCGCCTAGTAACATGCTGACCTGTCACATTGATTTATGTAATCTAATTAACCACTATTCTTAATGTCGTTGTATGTAGCTTAGATTTCGAATCAGATTTAGAAAAGCAGCACAATCGTACAGACGCGTTTTCTGTGTTCTATTCTACCCCGCTTCGCTACACGTCAGCCCCAGGAAAATTGTGGGCCCTGCAACTTCAATCACATTCCTTGGCATTGACATTGACTCTACGCACATGTGCTTAAAATTGCCCCAAAACAAGTTGTCTGCCTTGCAACTTGAAATAACCTCCTGGTTCGTGAAAAAGAAATGCCCCCAACGTGAACTGCTGTCACTGATCAGCAAACTTTCCTTTGCAGCGAAAATAATCCCATCCGGTCTTACATTTCTCCGCAGATTTATTGATTTATCCACTACTGTCAAGCGCCTATCACATCATATCTCAATCAACACTGAAGCCCAATAGGATATTGGCTGTTGGGCTTGGAATGGCAAATACAAAATCCTAGATCCACACATCACTTATGCTTCCAGCATGCAAATATTTACTGATGCTTCGGGTCAACTGGGCTTCGGCATTTTCTATGATGGTCACTGGATTTCCGAGCAATGGACGCACTCATTTCTTTCCGTTCTATTCAATGGAAAGAGCTCTTTCCAATTTATGTCACTTGCTTATTATTGGGTCATTTTTTCTCCGGGAAAAGAATTATTTTTCATTGTGATAACCAGGCCATTGTAGATATTTGGAGAGAATGCAATCCTACCAAGCCAAATTTGGAGATGTAATTTACGACTGCTATGTCAAACATCGTGGCCTCAGGGTCACACTATCATGATGTTGGCGGCCTTTACTACGGCTTTTTGCGGCCTTCTATGCTCTTCGGAAGTTTGTGCCCCCAAACCGCGATCATTTGGCCACGTTCTCAACCTCTTCTTGAAGATCTACAATGAACATTCGCGAACCCGTCTTTCCAACTTCAAAAAAATAGCCCACCCACCATATCATCGGTGCTGCAATTTGGGGAAATACTTTGGCTTTAATTTTGGCGGTTTGGTTACCTATTTAGTGGCTTCATATTTAATTTAGTTCGTTAATTGCAAATAACTCTTCACGGGTGTTCGTGATCAAACTTCGAGCAGTTCATCATCTTGGCTTGTTCCGTAGTGCACAAGCTATACACCGCACGTAATATAGGTGACGGGGCATTTAGCTCAGTTCACTGGGCAAGTCCCTTACACCTGCGAGATGCATTGTATAGCTTTGGGGCGTTATTGGCCTTGATAGAACAAGTTCGCAGTGGTTGCATATGTTCAGCCCGAGAGTGTGTTTTAGTCTCTAGTCTAATATTAGCTATGCAGCCTGTATGACCCCAATTGTGGCCAAAATTATTATATCAACAATACAGTTCCCTCGTATACACTTGTGTTTTTATTGTTGTACTCTGTGACCGTCATTGTTAATAAGTCTTCGTTACCTACCTGTGCGAGATCCATCAGAAGAACTTGTTTGAGACAATCAACATGGATGTAAACAATACGAAGATTTTAAAGTTTAAAATCAAATGGAAATTTCTCTACAAAACTTGGATTATATTTTACTAAGTCATTTCTCAACTAAACGCACTAAATATAAACATTTTATTTTCGGTTATTCGTTTCCAGCAACTTGTTTGGCCAGTATGTATCGTCAATTCAAACCGATTCTGCACACATTAATAGGACAAAATGGTCTGAATCACTTGTGGACTGTGCCGCTATGTAATGATGGCGCCAACTACGCTTGGTGCCTATCATCATACTTTTAGTTAATATTTTATCCTTTTGAATGTTTGTATGTGCTAATTTGTAACCTCGATTTCTTGCGTTGTAACTGTGTTTGTTGATTGATAAAAGTCAGAGTTATTGATAATAAGTGTGTATGTTTATAAAATGATTTAGTTTTTTGAATTGATTGTAAAAGAGTTGGTCGCGTATATTCGTTGTGTTTTCTGACTCATTGCTTGGAACCCGAACACGCCACAAATTGGTGACAGAGGTATTTCGTTTACTATGGCCACTCAGATTCTTCCAGAACGTTTTGCTGGTGGAGATTTTATGACTTGGTTGCGTCATTTTGACCGTTGTGCTTGGGCCAACATGTGGAATGAAGGTATTCGCTTGCTCAAACTTCCTGCATTCTTGTCTGGTCCGGCTGCCACTTACTTCGACTCCTTGGCTGCGGATGAAAAAGACACTTTGCCGCATTTAGTTGCTAGTTTACAGAGATGTTTTACACCCGCAATTGATCGCGAAAAATTTTATCGTGACTTCGACACACAAGTTTTACGTCCCGCTGAGGATCCTTCGTTGTACCTGTGGCGTCTGAAAGATCTCCTCCGCAATGCCGAACCCGACCTGTCCGAGGATGCTTTCGAGGCTTTGTTGCGCCGACAGTTCATGAAAGGTTTGCCCCATCACATCCGCATGAAGCTACTGGAATCCGACCCGACACCAAATCTTACTCGGATGGTTGATTTCGCTCAACGGTTTCGTGCCCTCGCTCAATTACCCGCTGACTCGCCGGCCACATGTGCCGCGATTGACACCATTGAGCCGCCTCATGCTGTTTCTCCTCCGTCACCTCCCCGTGACCCCGTTGCGTCACCACCACAACAGCAGACGCAACAACAACAACGCCTTGATCAATTGGAGCGCCTTGTTTTCAAAATGGCGGATCAACAAGCCACCCTTATTGCTGCCGTCTCTTCACCTGCCGCTGCTACTCCACCTGTGCCTATCTCGTCCAATGCCAAGAGGGGAATGGATTCTCGTGTCCGGTGTTTTTATTGCCGTGAAGAAGGACACATTGTTAGAAATTGTGCTCGTCGCCACGATGCAACGCCGTGCAACATGTGTGGAGGTTGGGGCCACCGTCCTCAGGTTTGCCCGAACAATTCTACAAGATTTCAATTTCAACATAATCGTGAGTTTGAAAATCCTTTAAACTTCCGTGGGGTGCCTCGCTAAACGGTTGGAGCGACCAGCACCCCTCTGTGTTTTCTATTGGAAATGTTCCTGAATGTCCAGGCCAACCTCTTGTTTATTGCGAATTTAACGGTGGTGTGCGGTTGTCTGTGCTTGTTGACACGGGATCTGTGCGGTCGATTTTAAGTACAGATGCCTATCAGCAAATCTCAGCCAGCTGCCAACGCCAAGATGCCCCCCTCCCAGCATTCAGGAACAATCCCAATCATTGTGTATCTGTTACTGGGCAACCTTTGACTTCCTCCGGCTCAGCTATTACCCAATTAGCTTTTCCAGGGAGCACACATTTGTATACGGGTGAATTTTTGATTTGTACTAATATGTTACAGCCACTGCAATGTATTCTTGGCTGGGATTTTATTGTTTCTCATCGGTTGCAATTATCTGTTCTTGGGGATACTTTTGTACTTGTGGGTCCACATGGTAGTACTCCCCTGATGCCTTTGCCATCCGGCACCAAGCCAACTGCCCCTCCCCCGGGATTTCCAACGGGGTCATGTACTGATTCATTTCAAGGGGGGGCAGCCTTTGTTTGACCAGTCTGCCACATGGGGACCAGTTCGGGTAACTCTTTGTAGCAATATTACTGTACCGGGGCGTACAGAGTGCATCATACCTTGCAAACTTCCACCGAGTTGTTCTAATCAACTTGGTATGATAAGCCCGAAAGTAGAACCTTCCAATTATTTGGTAGCATGTACAGTTAGCCAAGCCACCAACAGGAAAATTCCAGTGAGAGTGATGAATACATCTAGTGAACCCCTTCAATTATATGCAGACCAGAATGTTGCTGAATTTTCACCAGTTAGTGAGTTAGTCCCATCGCCCTCTAACATTGAGACGTTTCCATCTATCTGTACAACTGTCGAACAGTCAGGATTTACAAAACAAACATGGACTGACCTAACGGCTGCAATTAATCCTAAGTTGTCTCCAACAGACAAGGCAGCACTGCTTAAAACATTATGCTCTTTCGAAGATGTATTTAGTGACAGTTTAGGCCACACAACTGTGACCACTCACAATATCGATACGGGTGAATCCACACCCATCCGGCAGTACCCCCGCCAACTACCCTACCACTACCGAGAAGAGGTTGCCAAACAGGTCAATGACATGCTTTCCCAGGGGGTTGTTCAACCCAGCAGTAGTCCGTGGGCTTCACCAATTGTTCTTGTTAAAAAAAAGGATGGTAGTTTTCGTTTTTGTGTCGATTATCGGAAGCTGAATGCAGTTACAAAAACTGATGCGCACCCCCTGCCTAGGGTAGACGACCTATTAGAAGCACTAAATGGCAACACCATTTTCAGCACTTTAGATCTTCGGAGTGGCTATTGGCAGGTGGGAATGAATCCCAAGGACTGTGAGAAAACTGCCTTTAGCACTCCAGGGGGCTTATTTGAATTTTTGCGCCTCCCTTTTGGGTTATCCAATGCCCCAGCTACGTTTTCCCGTGCCATTGCTATAGTATTGTCCGGACTCGCCTATGAAAATTGCCTTTGTTACTTTGATGATGTCATAATTTTTTCTAAGAATATGTCTGAACACTGTTCACGATTAACGTCTGTACTGCAACGGTTCAGGGACCACCATCTTCGTGTTAAGGCCTCCAAGTGTTCTTTTGGTGCTGACAAAGTCGTATATTTAGGTCATACCGTCTCCCACATGGGCATTCACACTGACCCCAAGAAAATAGAGGCCATCAGGAACCTCCCTCCACCTGCTAATTTGGAACATTTACGGTCCTTTCTGGGTCTAGCAGGATATTACCGAAAATTTATCCCAGGGTTTGCCACAGTTTCTTCTCCTCTTACCGAGCTAACGAAGAAGGGTGTGAAATTTTTATGGGAAGACCACCACCAACTCGCCTTTGAAGTACTCAAAACACGACTTTGTTCAGCCCCTGTTCTTGCTTACCCAAATTTTGACCAGCCATTCTTGCTACAAACAGATGCCTCAGATGTTGGATTAGGAGCCGTCTTAGCACAACTTGATGCTGATGGCCAGCAGCGTGTAATTGCATATGCAAGCTACACATTATCTCAGCGTGAGCGCAACTATACCACCATGGAGAAGGAAGCTCTTGCTGTCGTATTTGCTGCTAAACACTTTAGGCTCTACCTCTTAGGACATAAATTTTCCGTCGTAACTGACAATAGTGCTTTGCGTTGGCTCCACTCTGTTGAGCCTAAGGGGCGAATTGCACGCTGGATCATGGACCTACAGGAATTTCAGTTTGAAGTAAAGCATAGACCAGGCCGATCTAACCAAAATGCAGATGCGATTTCCCGTTTGAATCACAGCAAACAGCAAATTCAAAATCCATCCTTACCCCCTACTGCTGCCATTACAGGTTCCATAAGTTTGCTCCCTGCCACGGACCTACTTACTGCCCAACGCAATGACCCTAGTATTCGCACAGTTGTCGAATTAAAGGAACAAGGCCTCCCCAAACCGCCCCATTTGTCTGGCAAGATCATTCTGATCTCCGCACCTACTGGGATTGCTGGGACCAGTTCTTTGTTAGCAATGGGTTACTGGTTCGGTCCCTCCATAGGCACACTCATTTTCCTCGCCAAGCGGTTGTTGTTCCTAACTCACTTGTACCGAATGTTCTGAAAGGCCTCCACAGCAGTCCCGCTGGTGGCCATATGGGCATTACGCGTACCATCCAGCGAGCTAGAGAACGTTTCTTCTGGCCCAAAATGCGCACTTCGATCATCACATTTATTCAGAAGTGTGTTGATTGTAGTCAAAATAAATGTACACCCAAACGCAAAGCACCCCTTCAGCCCATTCAAATAAGCGAACCTTTTGTCTTCTGGGCACTCGACTATATGGGTCCTATACAAGAAACTGCCAATGGTAATAAACATATCCTAGTTGTCATGGACCATTTTACCAAATGGTGTGAGGCGTTTGCCACAAAGGACCAAAAGTCTACTACGGTTGCAAAACTTCTTGTGTCTAAACTGTTTTCGCGATTTGGACCACCTACTGTCATCCATTCAGACCAAGGTCGTAATTTCGACAGTAATCTCATGCATGAGGTTTATAACATCACGGGGCTCAAGAAAACTCGCACAACTGCCTACCATCCCCAATGTGACGGACTCGTGGAAAGACAGAACCCGACTTTACAGGATATCATTCGTAACTTTGTTTCTGAACATAGTTTAGATTGGGAAATACAACATCTACTAAATCTACTAAATACAACAAGAGTCACTTAGACTGGAAACCCTTGCAACCTGGACAAGCCGTGTGGCTAGCTCGCCCTAAAAAATGGAAATTTGGGAAGAAATGGATCGGTCCATACACAATTTGTAGTAACAATGGGGTTAACTATGTGTTGCGGTCCAACATAGGAAAAACTTTTGTAGCACACCACAACCAAATTAGACCTTGCCCCACCCCGTTTGATAAGGGCGTACCCGTACAACCTTTGGACGAAACGCCAGGGGTTGTCTTTGTAGAACCCGATCAGTTGGCAGTTGAGCCGGGGGCTCAAGGGGTTAGAGGCGGTAATGCCAGACCTGTGCATCTTCGGCAGACCATACACCCTCCTGTTCATTTTGGGGATTTTGTAACACACTAGTACAAATCAAAAACCCCATTACTCTCAACCGTGAGAGAGGGGAAGGTTGTATGAAGGTTAGCTAGCTCTTGTTTCCATGATTGTCCTTCTGTGTGGGCTGCTCTGATGGCCTTCTCAAGTGGTTTGTTAAACGACTCAACTTCCGCATTTCCTTTGGGCCACAGCGGGGTGCTTGCATTATACTTTATTCCAAATGTACATTTTGAACTTGTTGCCGTTGAATGGAGGTCCATTATCCGTGGTGACTTTTTCTGTGATGCCGCGCCTAGCGAAGATAATATCAAGTTTTGGAATCACTCTCTGTGCTGCAGTTGACTTTAGAATCTCTCTCCCGGGGTATCGTGAGTAAACATCAATAGCTACAAGAATGTAGTGTCCTGTTGGGAACCGTCCACAGAAGTTGATTTTCGCTTCGTTCCACGCGTGTGAAGACATTGGTGTGCTGACTTTAACGGTTGAGGAGAATTAGGTTGCGATGCCGCTTGGCATGCAATACACTTGTCCACTTTGTCCTTTACGAGTTTTCCTAGACCTGGAAACTATACACATTCGCGAAGGAGTGGAGTTGTTTTTGAGTGACCTGGATTTCCCTCGTGAGCAGGTTTAGCAGCACAAGCACAAAGTGATGTCGGTAAAATAATTCTAGACCCTCATAGGAGAATGTTGTTATCGCTATCCATTGTGATTTCGTTTTTGATGTTCTTGTATTCCCGTATACTGTCAGTAACCCAATGTCCGGTCCGAAAAGCGGCTCGTACTGCACGGAGTGTGGTATCCTTCGAGTGTGTTCTACTTGAGATTTTTGGTAGAGAGAAGCAATCAGAAATTAACAAATCAAGTATCTATAAATCCACTTCAGGTATCCAATTCAAAAACCCTCAAGAAGCCTTTACTGGTAAAATATGACTAAAAATTCCCTGAAACTTTAAGTAGTGAGATTTTGCCAGGTTTCTTATAGAAATAACGTTTAATTCTTTACTCCTATCTACAAGATAAAAGCAGAGAGTTCTCTATAAGCTTTGTTCCAATCATAATCATGTAGCTAATAGTGTTATAAGAAAGAATTCATTTCATGACACGGCAAGAAGGAAGTTATGGTAGCTTCGCTAAATGTATTAGGCCCACCATGCTGGAATGTCATGAATTTGCTGTGTTATTTGTGATGCTTGTTTGTTTTTCAGGCTGGCGGCTCAATTCATTGAGTGTTATGTTCCTGCTTTGTTCGTAAGTGAAATTTTTCAGCATTTCAAGTTTTCGCTTTCAATTAATTTTATAAAGAACTGATTTTTGCAAAAACTTTTAGTGATGCCAACTTAACATGGCATTTAGATATTTCTAATTTTGAACAATTTGTTTGTCTAAAAATTGTGCATAACAGTTTGTGCAATGTAAATGTTTGTTGTCTTGTAAAATGTATGAGAACCTTTTTTCTGCAGCTTTTTATCCTATTCAACATCATTATTCGATACCTGGCATGTCAGGTTTGGAAATTTTTCATCTTTTGTTCTATAATCAAGCCTTTTACCAAGATAACTTATTTTTCAGATAGCATATTTCTATTAAACACACAGTCTTTTAGGCCCCAGTCAAACGTCGCTCTTCTCATGCGCAGAACTAAATATAATTAGGTGCGGCAGTGGAGCGGCTCTGGAGCGACACTGAGTCATACGTCGAACCTAATTGTTGATTCTTGTCGCTCCCAATTATTGATTTCTCTCACCCAGGCCCCGAAGGTGTATGTGATCACTATAGCAACCAAAAATTCTCTTTTTCAACATGGCTCCCACGGACCGGACGAAAACGCAAGTACTGATTAAAATGATTGCTGAAAGCCGTAGACGACGCAGGTTTTGGGAAAATGGGATTGTTGTGGCTATACATCAAAGAAAATTAATGATTAAGGCCCTATTTCTTGCCGTCATGCTTTTGATATCAAATAATGAGTCAAGGAGATCTTCTGGTCGAATAGCAAGAAGTTGTCCTTTTTATAGGAAATTCAAAGGTCTCTGTACTGTAACTGTTGTTTGTTGTTGGTGGAATTTCACAATCCCTACTGCAGTACCCAACGCTTCTTGATGCTAACCACCCTCGTGTGTTTTCATTTAGCTCTGGAATGCCACATTTATTGCATACTGCAACTCCACATGTTATGCAGATGTACTTTGTCTCGCCGAAGCAAATTTGACACTCTGAAATCTTTGGTCAACACGAAGCCGTCTTGATTTCGTTTGGCGCCGAAGCTCCGAAAAAACAACACTGCGCATGACTTGCCTCGTTTTCAAACAAAAATAATTATATTTTGATAGTAATAATTTATGCATTGAGTTCGGCGCATGAAAAATGCGACGTTTGACTTGAAGTCGCTCCAGAGTCGCATATGCGACTGCCTCAGTCGCTCCAAATCGATTCTGCAGCACCTAATTCATTCTCTTCTCATGCACCTAATGTAGCTATTAGATTCGGCGCATGAGAAGAGCGACGTTTGACTTGGGCCTTAGAATTGACGGTGAATATTAATTTTATTACTTGGTAGGAAATTGTTTACCCTTCAGTATTTGCTGCTCTTGTTGCGACCATCGTCAATGGAGTTTGTTGTTATCTCTTCATACATTACTTTAAACTTGGCGTACGGTAAGTCATTCTTCAGAATTGATTTACCATAGTACAGGAAAGTGCGGCGGTCATTTTATCCAATAAATTTTCTCTCGTGGTGTTTGTTTTATGACATTTGCCATACAAGTATAGTCTTTTCATTAAGAACGTAATTTGCTAATGGGACCCAAGAGGGACACATGCCATGTGGCGTAGTTCGGACTCTCCATTCTTTTAATGTAGATTTTGGAGAGTTTACATGTTTAAATATTAACAAAATTGAGATGATATCAATGCATCTTCTACCTGTGTGGCCGTTTTTAGTTCGACAAAGTAAATATTTCTGAGATGATACTCTTTGTCCTTTAAGTTGCCCTTACCGCTACTTACGGTTTGATTTTTTCGCTAAAACTATAGATTCGTAAGCTTTTAGGATTGGGGCGAGTCAACAATGGTATCATAATGGGAACCCCGTTTTTTCTGCGTACTGGAGCAACAAAGTTGACATCAATTTGTTCCGAAAATATAAGCATGGTAATTGTTTTTTACATTCATGATTAGAAACAGGTCGGCGCATATGTAACGCTTCTGCCCGGCAAGATTGCTAAACAATTCTCAATAACTGTTTTGCCTTTTCCCTTCAACGCTACTGTCCCGTTGGAGGTGCCACTTTTGTTGTGAACAGTTGCGTTAGTTCCCACAAATAAGTTGTATGTTTGACCACAAGAAACGAGCCAACGAAAACAACCACGTTTCTTCAAACATAAAAAATTCTCCTTTCCCCAATCACGCGATGTCTCCTCCATATCACATAATCTGCATAAAATTATCATAAATTAGCAATTCTGCAACGTAATCGTAATCGGTTTCCAAAACCGTATGGTAAGTGACAAGATTATTTTCGAGCTATTTCAAGTATTTTTGGATTGGAGTCTTTCCTCAACATAAACTTCAGCAAACAGCAAAAATATAGCAAAATGTTTTGTATGAATTACTGATGACCAAAGAAGGACGGTCGAAAGTACGGAATAAAGCACGGCATTGGCTGGACGAATTGTCTGTCAAGACGCTGAACTGGGTACATGTTGTTGGTGGAGGAACAGGTACGTATTGATATTGTACAGATGCTGGTCCCGTTGTAGACAACTGCGTTCCAAAAACTGTGTACTGTGGTCGTACCCATGCTTGGTCTACAAAGCAATGTTGTTCAGTCCTTGGATTTCCAAAATCAGTATATGTAAGACGTGAAGGTGGATGTCGCTGACGCATTTGTCTTTGTTCTTCCGTTACTTGCGGTGGAGTAGAATCTCATAGTGGTCCGAGAATCGAATGTGCATCTTCATCTATGCTATTGTCTGTAGCGTTTTCCAAGGAGACTTGCTCTCCGCTATCTTCTGCTAGTGGTTGACTTGGTATCTCATCAGAAGTTGCATTTGGTTGATACCTGTCTTCGGAAGCATCAGCAGATGGAATTGACTGGCTTACGTTTTCTGGAACTATATCATTGTCTGTGTTTGCTCGAGGTTCTTCTGAATTATCGTGTTCTTCAGTGTAGTTGCTCTCCAGCTCTTCCAATACATGTGGTAAAACATTAGGTTTAAAAGAAGGAACATTGTTCTCTTCATCTGTACTATCAGCTTCCTCTTGTCGGTCGGGTTCCTGATGTCTGAATCTCCTCTGGGGATAAAATGTTTTTGAACGAACTGCATTCTCTGTATTCCTATTTGTTGTTCCAAATAGTCAATGATACGACTATTTTTTCTAATATACGACTTTCTGTGTTTGTCTCTATTTGATTCTTTACCTGCTCGGTTTCTTTCGTTTTTCTATCATCAATAACTGCCGCATTCATTTGATCTTCCACCTTCTTCCCGATTCTTGCTTGGCGTTCTGCTTCTGCGGAAGAAATGCTACTCATTTGTTGAATTAACTCCTCATCAGTGATTTTCGTGGTTTGCAGGACAGAGTGAAATTTCGTGAGAATATTGTCATCCCTGAGGCCTTTCTCAACTGACCTTAAAAACATGCCTTGGACCAGTTCTGGATCATACTTCAGAGTTGCATCTGCTTCTTTGCTGGCAAATAACCCCTTTTGTCTGAGATCCGAAGCTCGCAACAAGAATGCTTCAGGAGTCTCTTTCACACTTTGGAACACTGTAGCTAATTCTTGATATAACTGTGTCCCACTTTTCTCTTTTTAATGTACACGAAGAATTTGTCTTAACCATGGTAAAGTAAGATCATGCATGGTTTCTATGTAGCTTCGAAGTTGTAAACCAGGCCTCGTTGCTTTTATCACGGCTTCCACCACTTCCTTTTGAGTCTATCCCTTTTCTACTGCAGATTCAATTTGTCTGGAAAGCGAAACGAAACTCAGCTGGTCTGTTTTACCTTGCTCTGCAATCTGTCCAAAAATCTTTAGTTCTCTTCTCAACAGTGAAGTTGCACTTCTTGGATCGGTAGAATTATCCTCTTTATCAGGAAATAAGCCTTGTGGTTTTTTTGAACTTGCTTCTTTTTCTGCGTCGGTTCAGCCACTTTTATGCCCATTATTACCTTTTCCATTTCTTTCCGCTGATCTTCAAGTAGGGCATCGTATTTTTGCTTGATCTCTGATAATACTAGAGAAATTTTGCGTCATGCGCCTCTGTTGTTCGAAGTTCAGCGCCATCATTCTGAGGTCCACATTCCAGCGCAACAGGTTCTGGTGGTCCATGGTCTGGATTTTCAACATCCACAGATGGAATCTGTAAATCATCAGTTGCTGTGTCATTTGAGCCGTTGCTGTCATCATTGGCATCACTCCCCCGTTGCAGAAACGACACCCACTGTGTGAGATTAACAGCACTTTCTGTCTCAGAACATTTATCAAGGGCGAGATAAATTGGAATTTGAAATGCTTTTGATGAGTTTGCGGGTGTGAAATCTACATACAAAACTGCCATGTGGTGGCTGTAGACTGTGGGTGGTAGCGGCGCGCATATGGTAGTATGGTAGACTGACGCCCAATTTCTAACTATTGACGCAAAAACTCAGTGTCAAACTTGTTGCTTCAGAACGGGGAAAACCTTGATCCCACTACGATGTCATAGGGGGCTGGCTCCAGTCCTTGGTTTGCCAAAAAAAGACCAAGTTGGCGAAAAAGTCACACTTTTCCGATTTCCAATATCCAATTCATCTTTACTTAAATATTTAATGGAAAATCCGTCCCTTGTATCCCGCCATTTTATCACACTACTTTCAGTGGTCTACGAATGCTTTGTGAAAGAACGTCGAAATTTTCAAAATCCGAATTTTATAAAAATCTTGTCCTAATTGTCCGTAGCACTGATTTTTGTGCAATTCTGTTAAAGTTTACCTTAAAGTCACTTTTCTTGTCTGGGGACTTGATGTTTAAAGTGATAATGGAACGAAATTTTGCATGGTGCTTTTATTTCAAAAATCTATAGATTTCAATGCACTGATTAACGTGGTGCAAATGAAATTTGCAAATTTTGTATACTTTTTTCTCTATTAACCTTCAAAGTAGGCAATTTTGACCTTTTTCGTGCGAAAACAGAACATCACTGTGATGTCATCAAACGTTGTGTCTGCAATGTCAAGCAAGCTTTCTTCTATTGAAATTTGACATGGGGAGCTGTGAATGAGGCGAGCACACACATGACGGGTATCTTGGGAGCAAATAAATCATAGAACTATTTACATGTAGTAGGTATACATAAGGGAGACAATTGTGCGATTACTCAGTGTTGTGAAGAAGTATTGTTTCAATCTTCGATCGGTACAG
Organism: Sanderia malayensis; assembly: GCA_013076295.1. Taxonomy (NCBI): domain Eukaryota; kingdom Metazoa; phylum Cnidaria; class Scyphozoa; order Semaeostomeae; family Pelagiidae; genus Sanderia; species Sanderia malayensis. The sequence goes on along the minus strand of RQOL01000739.1, from coordinate 30,339 downwards.
AACTTCAAAATAGCTTTGAAAATCGGAAACATAGCGAAACATAATAACTACTAAAGCTTTTCGTCTGACACTCAATTATGTTTCGCTATGTTTCCGATTTTCAAAGCCATTTTGAAGTATTGTTTCATAATGTTGCTGATAGTATTTCAAGACCAATCAAACAGAAAATGGCCTTTTTAAGGAGTTCAGGAGACAGACATCATTCGCACCCACTGACCAGGATAAAAGGAGTTTGTTCATTGTAGCGCTCATTTTTGTTTTGAAGTAAAGAAGCATATTGGGAAATAATTTATCGAAGGAATTTAATTTCTGAGGTTTCTAAAAATAATTCAATGTCTGTAATTTCAAGTTAAAGTAAGTTATTAAAGAAATAACAGCTGGGATAAGCGATAGCTACGTGTCGTGTTACAGACAATCGAAGAAGCAATGGGGACACCCGGGATGATGTCATGATTTTTAAGAGGCACCCATTTTCAAAATTAAATTGTGTCTCGAAACCACACAAATTATTTTCAAAATAACGGCTAAAAGATTCGCCCCTATAGTAGTTCAACCGGAGCTCAAATATTCCCACCCTGAGTGGAGTTATTTAAAAAAATCCAGACAACCTTCGAAAAACTCCATTGACCTCGATTGGAAAAAATTTGTTTGGGCCATCACTGTGACGTCACAGCGTTGTGATATTTTTTGCAAAAGGTGGCCTGATTCAAGGTGAAATTAAAGTAACTTATACTTGTCCGATGTACGTCAAAATTGCACTAAACAAATCAGTACATCTTTGGCTTTCATTCAAAATAAAAAAATCGATATGTCAAATTTTGTTGCATTAGCACTTTAAGTCATTTTTGGTAATAGTCGTGGTAAAAGCATGTGTCTATGTCACATATACATCATTGATTTGTTCAGAACTTTATATTTTATATGGATTTTACCTTTATTTCAGGGGTGGTGCGATTGCTGTTGATGTTTCATACCTTTCACTCTGTCTATTTCTTTTTACATATATTCGTTGTAAATTGCCGGAAATAAAATGCTGGCAAGGTAAGTTACAATGCAGCATGTTTAGTCATTTTGGCAATTCAGATGCCATAAGTCCTCCAATCTTTCATCAATTAGTTCCATTAGTCAATCATCATGGCATCAGTTTCTAATTTGTTTGGGAGATGAACATGGCCATCCTTTGTTTCAGTCCTTTGTTTCAACGGTCTTGTTTTACCAATCAAAACATTCCCATATCTGCGCAATTGCGCATCTTTCAGTAATGACGTAATGCAAATTTTGAAATTAGCCAATCAAAACTGCCAACCAAGATTAATCTCAGTTCACAAGTGATCACGGAAGTTCCATTTCACTTCCGTGATCGCGCTCAAATTTGTCTGTAGATGAAGAAACACAGAACAAAATTTTGTTTTCTCAAAAGAAAACAAAATTTGATACTCCTCACTGAATTACTTTCATTAGCCTTTTTATACACTACATATATTGTACATAGATCTTGTTCTGTTCAGGAAACGATATGTTTGGAATTGTTTTGTTCAAAGATTGTTGTGTTTCATTTGGTTTAGCTGAATTCCAGTTTTGTTTTTACCGTGTAGTCTGGTTTTTGCACAGAATCTGTTTTAAGATAATGTGTAATATATTTGTTCTGCACAAATAATTCCAGTTATATTTAAACTTCTGTTAGAGTGCTCCTTGATGTTGTTCAGATTTGTTCGTAACTTAGGCCCGCGCCCGGTCATGCGACCCTAGCTTGAGGGCTTAGCTAAAGTTTGTGGCGCAAGCATCTGTCCAGGCGTACTTTTGGCAAAAGTACTCACTGATTCGGAGATATTCTTAATATTCCAAGAATTGAAAAAATAATTTTCCAGTTGAAAATTTCAGCGCAAAGATGCCACCAAAAAGTTTGACTCCACAGCTTAGCCTCAAGGATTTCCTCCATTGCGTTGCGGTGAAATCTGATTGATTTTCAGAAAGCGTTAGTGCGGTTGCGCAGAAATGGGAATTTCTGAACAACCTGAAAACGGACGATGTTCATCTCCCCAACAAAATGCTGTTACAGTTTCCTTTTCTTTTTTGTTTTACTGAAAAATAGTTCTTATGTCCCCGACTTGACTAGTCTTGCGTGATGAAGTAGTATCACAGCAACATCATGCAGGCAGTTTCCAATCTTCCTGTGGAGGTAATACGCCTTTGTTAGACTTGTTACATTGCGTTCCTGTGCTTAGCTCGACTCTCGCTAACCAACAGGGACTTATCACATTGCTATTTGAAAAACAGGACAAAAATGATTCACCTCGATGTCAGTAATTCTTAAATTTTTCATGACACGATCCCCTTACAAACAAAGTTCAGAACAATGATCTGTAGGGATGCCAGTGTTTTGCAGGTTTGGTTAGCGGGATATTTGATATGAAATAAAAGCCCACTTGCGTCAGTGTCAATATGAGGAACACAATTGGCACTGAATTTTGAACACAAAGCAAATACATCAGAAAAGTTGACGCGATAAAATGATTTTAATTGAAAAACATTATTGTGAAGAATGAAAAGAAACGTATCGAAATTTAATCAGGAAACTTATTGCGTAAAATATTGAGTTGTGTACATAACAAAGAGGACTTTTCATGTTTCTCGGGCTGGAGATGCAGAACTCGTACATTCAAATAGTTGAAAAAGTAAGGGTTTTGGAAACATTACCTTTGCAAATTCTGCTTTCAACAAGTAAATTGCTATATGAATGCAAAAGAAAAGGTTTCGCAAATAAAAAAGCCAAACCCTTAATCAGTGTGAAGGGATTCTATCACGAATTTGGAGGAATGTTTGAACTGCAAATTACCGGCCTATTCGCAAGTCCCTCTAAAACCATAACATTTTCAGGCAAAACGCCAAACAATATGTCTTTCCTGAACCATTTGAAATGCATTACTGCTCTGACAAATGTTCTGATATACAAGTCGTCGAAAGATTTCTAAAGAAATCGGTCCTTATCCATCACTGCTTCAAAAAGTCATACATTTGCCTTCGTTCTGGATAAATTCATTTGTAACTTCACTTGATTTGAAAATGTTATAGTTTCATGCCATGCCCAGCTACTCTTGAAAACCAGGGGGTAAGCATTTTTGACACAAACGGCATTATTGGCCTCGATGTGGATGAAAATATTTGAATGGACCAATCAGGACGAATGCAGGAACAAACATTTGTTCGCGAGTTGATAACTCCCTGTTAGTGGAGCGACGGAATGAGCAAAAACACAGGGACGCAATGTAATGAGTCTACGCATTTGTTGTCCTCTCCTCCGACAGATGATTCTGATTCCCATTCTGATTGGCAGAATGAAAATGGAAATGAAGCTGACCCTGTTGAGAATTTCGATGATGAATAATTTTATTACAATATTCTTCTTCTTCTTCTTTTTCTGCTTACGTTGTAAAAAATGAAAAGACTGCTTCAAGGTTTCTGTTTAAAGTTTCTATTCAAACTTTGTTGTTTGTCCTCGCAAATGTTCGACTTAGCTGAAACGTGAAAGTTTATTCGCGCAATATATCTGATTTTCTCTAAGGCTGCGTTTACACGGGACCGGTTCCATTTGGAACCGTACCAAAATGAGTCCGATTAGGCCTTCCGTTTACACGGGACCTGTCGGAACCGTTCCAAATGGAACTTCTAGCCGTACCCAAATGGGATTGGTTAGAAAAAAATTCCGTTTGGAACCGTTTCACGGAACCGTTCCAAAATGCTCATGTAAATGGGTTGAACCGTTCCAAAATGAGTACGGATAGGAAGTGAGGCATAAAATGTGAGCGTTGTGTGGTCCTAAACAAAGGGAATCACAAAAATGGCGCCCTTTAAGCTTGTCAAGCACACCTCCACAGCACAGCTTTGCGCAATAATTTCGAATAGTTCCAAATGGAACAGGTCCCTTGTAAACGCAGTCAAATTTGGAACGGTTCCAAATGGTTCCAAATGGAACCGTTCCAAATTTTTCGTGTAAACGTAGCCTAAAACGCGAAAGTTTATTGCAGAAATTTCCCTTTTTTGTCTCGCGAAAGTTTCTTCCTTTAAAGTAGTAACTTCGCAATTACAAAAATTACAACAAGTTTTGGCATTTTTTGACTTCGATGGAAACAAAACTTAGTTAATATAAAAAGAAACGAATATATTTTGATTTTAATACAAACATATGGATCTTTCTCCGTTATCCCTTGCCCTGAAACTTTTAGTACAACGGATCATACTCAGAACAAAAGGAAACAACAAAACAAATTAATTTATGTGCGGCCTGCAGGCGAAATTTGAACAAGAAATTCCTTTAAGTCCCCTTTTAGTTTAGCTCGATCCTTTTTCGCACACAAACATGTTTTCCGTGTTTGGCCATTTTAGATCGCGAACATCTACATCTCCAAGTCCAAGTTAAAGGTATGGGAAGGAGTTAAAGTTTGCATCGGCTAGCTCCATGAATAGACGCTTCTAATCAAATCAAATGCATTTTTACCAATGGCCAGGAAATTTTTCATGTAATCACCTTAAGCGCATGTGCACAGTTTCTTTCCGAGTGAGTGAACAGATGTGAATCATGTGACATGTTGCACCCTTCCATGTGATCACCGCAAGTATATTTTAAATGGGTTTAGTTGAATTGCGTTCTAATTTTAGAACGGGTCGATTTGGCTCCTTCTTATACCTTTATGCACGCTAGTTTTTTAAACCCCCATAGGAATTGTTTGCAGAATCTTAAGCAATCTCTATTTTACACGAGTACAAAATGGTAAATTTTAGATACACAGTGAACCAAATGTATTCTCTGTGTCCCGCGATTTGATCTTGTTGACAATTAAAATCCAAATTTTCATGAAAGTCAGTCTGGTCTCGCTGGTTACCAGCCTCAGATCAAAACACACCATTCTTTGCATCGTACATTGCCGATTTTGCTTGAGCAAGTAGACGGACACAAGCACTAGCAGAAAATATCTTACCTGCTTTTTTTACATCAAGTAACCCTTGTGAACTTTTTCCTTTCAAAAGAAAATGAATTGCATAAACTTTTTCATCTTCTTCAGTATATTGTCTTGCACTTTCGTAAATATGTAGAGGAACTTTAACATTCTAACTCCCTCGTTTATTTTCCAGGATGGTCATGGGAGTGTCTGGGTGAATGGAAGCAATTTTTACATCTTGGCATTTCCAGCATAATGATGGTGACTTCAAAGTGGTGGTGCTTTGAAATTGGAATTTTTGCCATAGGTGAGATCTCCAGCATGTTATTATTTACAAAGGAACTTGGGAACGTGAGATATTTCCATATAAAATAGTCTTCTTTGGTAAGAGATTAAATTCTGATAAAAGCAGGATTAAATCAGTGACAAGCGAGACAACCCAGAGAACGCGCTTCCTTGACATACAACATTGATTTTAGACAGTTCATCCACCGTGATGTACATGCTCTTGTGATGTATTGTATCATAATAGCTATTATGTATTTATTTTTATAATACCCCTAGCCATGACATTTGATTTCTGATGACGTTTAATTGAAGAAAATAAGCAGATAATTGGAACTAAAATAACCAGATATGCATGGAATTTTCTTCGTGATTTTTTAATTGTAGAGTTGCTTTCTAAGACCTAAGTTAAACGTTGCTTTTCTCATTTCCCGAATCAAATACAATTAGGTACGGCTGTGGAGCAACTCTGGAACAGCAGCAAGTTAAACAACGAACTTTATTGCCTCTCTTAATAGCATGTAAGAACTGAGCACTTCCGCTTCCGTTGCTGTTGTTATAGTTCAAAGGTTCAAGTGAAAATGAACTTGGCCGGGTTTCTGTTTTTTGACGCACGCCGCATGCACCATGTAGTCTATATGACCAATTTTCTCAGATAACAATGGTTCAACTGTCCACACAAAAATTTTTGTACCATCAGGTAGTGCGAAATTTGAAATTTTAACATTTATCCACACAAATTTCTTATTAAAATTCGCACGCAAAATTTTATTCTTATGCAAATCAGGAGATCATGCAGCTGAAAACAATTGCAAATTGTCATTATTCTCAGTTGAAGACTGTGCAACTATCTTCACTGTGATGTATTCTGACACGTGACCAGGATAAGATAATTTGTGCATTTTTACTAGTAAAATCCGGGATATTCCCATCTCCCAGAGGGGAAAAAGCACATATATATTTGTTCCTCGTGGTTCTCACAGTTCTCTAGCAAATACGCACCAAGTCAGAGAATTTGGCTGTCTAAGTTTCGTCTTTCATCGTGTGATACCATCGCTGCCACAAAATTCATCAACATGTGGTCGCCACGACCGAGTCAACTGTTCGCGGAGGCCAATCGTTCCGCTATTTGGCAGTTAGGTATTGCAGCAGTTCCCTCTACAGCTTCCTCTTCCAGTTTGAGGGTTCCAGCTGCGTTGGTAGTTGAAGTCGGTGCTTCTTCTCCGGCCCTGTCAGGACAAGATATTACCGTTTCATCTGCTCAGACTCCTGTGACCTCTCCTACCATTGCCAGTGCTTCCCACTGGCCGCTCATATTTTTTCCTCCAGCTGTCGTTTTCTCAGGCCATGTGACCCAGCGAGATGTGCAGACAAGATTGCTGAAACTGTCGTTGCCGCTCGTCAAGATATTCCTGTGATTTTTCTTTATTATTTTACCCCATACCTGTTGTCGCCTCGGTTTGCTAGAAGTTTTTTCCCAATTTGTCTCGCGAGGTCAGTTTTATATAAGTTACATTGTTCTGTGCCACCGCTGTGTCTCCCGCATACCTTTTTTCATTTTTCTTGTTGTTAATTTCTTTAGTCTTCTTCTAATTCTTGGCTTTCATTGGCGTGATTTTTCAGAGTAGGCCCTTTTGTATCTGTTTATTCTTCCATTTTTACCAAAGGGTCTGTGTTCTCCATCCTAACGTCTCTCCAGATATTCCTGTGCCTCTTCTGCTTTTTGTATTTTATTCTTTATTTTCCCCCCGTGAACCTAAAATTCGTTTAGACTTTTTCTTTTCTAAGCCATTGTAACTTTCACGTTTCGTTTTGATCTTGTAATGCCGTCTATTGCATTTGCCCTCATTCCTCTCCAGCATCTCTTCTCTTGGGACTGCCCAAATCTTAGCATTCTACACGCAGGAGCATCAGGAGGGTACCTAGGGCTTTCCGCTGTCCTTGATCAAATTTAAAGTTTGTTATTCCCCCAGCGTATTCCCCCAAAATCTTCATGTGTTTGTATTGCGATGTTTTATGCTTTTTGAGATGATCATGTTATCGCATATCAATTTTTTACCCCGATGTTGCGATGTGTAATTTTATGAGATGGTCATGTGCCTTGTGTCACGATGTTTTATGCTTTATGAGATGATCGTATTAAGTCGCATCTCGATTTCGTTCCCCTGATATTGCGATGTGTAATTTCCAAGATGATCGACGTGTATGGTTTATGAGGTGACCATGTTTTTCGCCTTATTCATTTCGTTATCCCGATCTTGCCATGCGTCCTTTTATGCAATGATCATGTAATTGTATCGTGATTGGTTATGCTTTTTATGATGATCATCCTTTCGCATGTTGATTTCATTACCCCAATGTTGCGATTTGCAATTTTATGAGATGATTGTGTGTTTGTATGGAAATTGATTGCGCCTTTTGTGATGATCATGTTTTCGTATATCGATTTAATTACCCCGATACTGCGATATGCAGTTTCTGATATGATCATGTGTCTGTATGGCGACGTTTGTGCTTTATGAGATGATTATGTTTTTCGCAGTGCCTTATATGATGATCATGTTTTCGCAGATCGATTTCGTCGCCCCGATAACGCGATGTTTATTTTCCACAATTATCCTATGTTTGGATTGCGATGTTCATGCTTTATGAGTTTTCAAGTATTTGCCTCCTGATTTTGTTGCCTCATTCTTGCGACCTGCATTTTAAGAGATGATCATGGGTATTGCTTATGTTAGGGTCCTGTGTTTGCTTACCGATCCGTTGTTATTCTGCCGCACTGTCCATGCTTTATGAAATGGCCACATCTCGCTCGTTGGTATCATTGTTGCAACTGTTCTTTTTATTAATTAAATTATTAAAAAGTTCTTTTTTTTGCACATTGCTATCTCTGTACCGATTCTGTTATTCGTTCATTGATCGTGCTTTCGCATGTCGATTTCATCACTCTGATTTGTGCCTTTCAAATTGATGATGCTCATATTTAGCATTTTTCTTTCGTTGCCATTGCAAAAATGATGACGATGCTTTGCTCTTCTTGTGTGGAGATTCCATATCAGGGTTCATAACGACATTTCCCTTGTGTTAATGTTGCTTTTGTTTTATTCTGATTTTCATGATCGTATGTTCTCCAGACTCTCCAGACTGAGTCTTTGTTTCATTGACCTACCGTATTTCCTCCATTAAACACCCCAGGGCGCTTATTAATCTCAGCACTTTTTCGGGGGCGCCTAATCCAGGGGGCCATTATTCGAGGGGGGCTTTATTAGAAAGTGCAAGATCACAGCCTCTGTCATTGGGTCCAGAAAAAGAGAGAATGGTTTAGTTATGCCTTGCCTTTATCAAGCAACAACGTAAAAAATGAAAGTTGCCATGGTTTTCCACAAAGAACTGATAGGCACAAAAGAAATGTGCCAACATATGGACATTATTGTAAAAGCATTTGAAAACAATTGGCTTTTGATACTACAATACACTACACCAACTTAAAAAATTGTTGTTTGGCGGCGTTTGATAGACGAAACATGGCATGTTTAACTTTAGGTCGCCCCTGCTGTAGCGCATCGGCGTCATCGTTTTGCTTGTAATTGAAAACCTCGCATTGCCCCACTTACAGCTCATTTTTGGTTGTTGTTCCTTCTGCGATACTGCCAGTTTTATCAGTGATGTTTATGGCTTTTCACATTAACCTCACTGTTCCGATAGTGATTGAACTTTATCCTTGTTCATCGGACTCTAAACTATGTGGTTCCTCGCTTCGATATCTGTCAACCAAAAGCATTCAGTCATGTCCACTGTGTTATCAAGTATCAATTCTGATGCTTGTTTTCTTAGCTGTCTCTTTTCTCACCTGGACTCGCTACTATCTATTCTCATTCCACTCTCTCCGGCTCAGTCACTTGGGGGCCTAACTAAGGGCCTTAATGCGCAGCGTCCGTGCTGTCAGCTCTGAGTGGCTGGGTTTGGGGGTCCTCCAACTGTCTTTGCTTTTATGAGTTACGTTCCTTTGCTGGGCTAACCTTCTTATTGTATCTATCACTTCTAAATACGTTACATATGCCGCAAAGTGTGCCGTCGATGGTTGACCCTCAAACCAGCCACTCAGATGCCTGTTCGCACGACATGAGCAGTCCGTTGCAGGAGAACGCTGTATATTTGGCAAAGACCGCCATGTTGCTTATCCCTTACTAGCCTCCAAAGGAAAGGCCAATTGGTTTTCTTCATGTACCAGCATATTCACTATTCTCTGAATCCAAAATTTTAATCCAACTGGTGATAATGGACATAAGGCTCACAACATTTGTCCTTTTCAGAACATTTTCTTTTAAGATACTTGTAGGACGCAGCAGCCCACTCCACCGCATGTTGAACAACAAACACTGTCCTCTTCTGGGAGTGGAGATATGCTACACAAAGATAGGCCAATTTTCTACACAGCACATATGACTTCGTTTTGTTCTGCCAACTTATCTGCAAATTTTTGATCCTCTGCCAATAGAATCAGGCTGCATTTCATGTAAGGTCTTCCGGCAACTTTCTACAATGTTACAGTTGTTGCTATGGTTAAGGTAAAATTTCTTTTGTTCTCCACACACCCCTGATGTACACACCCGTCTTTGTCTAAGCCGGTCAATGTCGTTTCTGCCACTTTCCTCTCAGGGACACCCATTCGGCGTCATGGTCATTGTGGCATACTGCTGTAAGAAATGCTGGGTACCTACCGCACAGAAAAACTGGCACAAAACGCAACTGGTCTTGGTCCAGAAGGGGCTCACATTTGAATTCTGCGTGGTGTTTGTTGACGGGGACCATTGCGGCTTTACAACAACATTGGACAAGGCCATTGTGGCTTTTCAGTTACAGATACAAAACATCTTCTCGTTGGCATTTGTATTCTTAGTCTATCATCTGGCACTTGTCTATCTATCATAGCCTCAAGGTCAATGATATCAGTGAGGTGCTGTTGTCGTATGCAGGATTCTTCAGTTCGTACAGTCTCACCTGCTTCATTGACGATATCATCGAAGTTGGTACAGGTTTCAGTTTTTATATGTCTTTCTCGTTGCATGCCCATGTTATTTGGCACAGTCAGAAAAAGCTGGTAGTATCTCTCCATCAACGAGAATATCCCTACAAACTTTTGCGCATAACCCGTTTCTTTCTCTGAGCTTCTCACATTTTCAGCGCAATGGCTTCTGACTAACGAACTTCATCAGATTGCAATGAAGCAGGCAGCATGCTGCTTCATGTATGACATTTTACCTCGTTCAACTTTTCCTACGAAATGTATTTGGAGATTGTGCAATGTAGGATCAAAAAACTTTTCCAATTGTACTTTGACGTGATATGCAAGGGATGGTATGTACATATCTACAGTAGAATGAATTCTCTGCGGTACTATTCATTGCAATGCAATAACGCTGTATTCTTCGCTCTATCATTCCTCCCCTTTTGTATCCCTCACAGTCGATGGTGGTTAAGCTCAACTTTCCCATCTCCACCGCACATTGTACGAAAAACCCCCTGCTGTTCAGGCTTCCGGGGCAAGTCTCTTCAAGTCATCTCACCTATATTGCACTGTGGCGATGGTGGCTTGTGCCGCCCTAGAATATCAGATTTCCTGAAAACTGTCAAAAAACCTGCAGGTACATAAATTGATTTTTTCAACTGTGTTCAGTGGGAGCATTTAATCGATGAGCAAAACCAGGCAAATATGGCATATCCGCAACAAGAGTTGGTTCAGGCAAGGTTAATCATTTTTGTTGTGTCTTGTTCGGAAAACAGCATATTGATTTTTCTGCTGTGGCTTGCAACATTTCATGCCAGCCACTATTCACACTTTGCTGATGGTCTGAGAGCTTCAAGGTCTTTCTATGAACAATCCACATGGACTCAGCCACAAAGATGTCGTCTTGCCTCGATTTTTGGTTTCACATCCTATTTTTGGCGGCCTGGCTAATGCCTGTTGACATAGATCTCAAAGTTCCAACCAGACAGTCAGTCCCTTCTTCTACTTCCAGGGCAACCTGACGGTTTGGTGCTATGTCTGATCCAAAGCCGGTTGTTCACCTTCTTCACGCAGAACAGGTGGGAAGAAAATGTGAAAAACATTCTCCCTGGTGGACAGCAAGTGTGGCTATAAATAATTGCCTCAATCCAACAGTCCATCTCATTGAAAGGATGGTCAACCACATCATGTTTTTTATGTTACTCTTTGAATTATATAGTACATTATTTTTTGTTTCATTTTAATGCTTGAGGTACAGTCATTTTAATCCTCACTGTGATGTATTCTGACACGTGACCAGGATAAGATAACTTATGCATTTTTACTACTAAAATCCGGGATATTCCTATAGCCAGAGGGGAATAAGCACATATATATTGGTTCATTGTGGTTCTCACAGTTCTCCAGCAAATGCGCGCCAAGTCAGAGAATTTGGCTGTCTAAGTTTCGGTTGCCCACCCACCTCCCGCAGCGACGGAAGCCAATTCCCCCTTCTCCTTTCAAATAGCGAAGCCTCCTTCGCACGCGCCACATCTGATCCATATTTGAAAAGAGAAGAATAGAGAACAGTGAGGGTAGATTACTGACAATTTTAACAACAAATGAAAAGGAGCTTGTGCTATCAGCAGCTAGTCGAGAGAACAGCAGCTTAAGGTTGACATTTTTTTAGTGTCTAGGATGGCCGAGTGGTTAGATCCTCAACCCTTGTTCAAAGGGTTGTGGGTTCGAGCCCACCTTCAGACCTGTCATATAGAGTGTGAGGAGAGAATTTGCCAGCTCTCTGTAATTCTAGGCAAAAAGGCAAAAGGAATCAGGAGGTTTGGTCACATCGAGAGGAAGGACCAGGGTCGCACTGCTTTGATTAGTCTAGCTATTCAGTGGGCCCTTTGTGCTTAGCGCATAAACCAATACCTTACGAAGATAGTAAGCGTATTTGCCTATCAATCAATCAAAAAAAATGTTTAGGGTGGGGTGGAATATTCTTGGCACTTTCTTCATTTTAGAGGGTATAGGCCGTGAGTCCCCTGAAGGGTCTCTTTTATTAATTTATCTTAAGCCCTATTAACCCGGGTTAACTTTTGTTGTTTGCAGTGTTCTGGGCTGGAACTGGGCTAATAATAACACGCATGGGTATCGTCCTCCTCAAATTAAAATATGGCGGGCCTCTTTTGAGTGTAACTGTCCAATTTTTGCTGAATGTTTTCGTCACGGAGTGCACAATTGAAACCCAATACAAATCCATTGATTGTGGGTATCCTCGTGTAATAGTTTTACAATTTCAAAAACAAGTGAAGATGTCTATCGTGTTGTAGCAGTCGTAGATACAACTCATAAAACCACATCAGTATTATCTATATAAACCGTTGATAAACGTGTGATTATAATCGCAGCGCCTAACATAAAACTGAATTAAACTTTCGATCAAGACTATATATATGACAGCGTGATTACGTCATTATAATAATTTACGCGAATTATGTTAAAACATCATAATGTCGATGGCTGGGTTGCTGGCCTATTTGTTATGAATGCAGCATGCTCTTATCTGGAAAGAGAGCCACGATTTTTGGACGAAGAATAACAAGGCAGCAATCAAACAAGTTTTCATCTGTGAAATATAATAATGCAAGTGATTTGCAGCTCAAACTCCAAACCTTTTTCTACCATCTTATTAAGCAATTCCAAATCCACAAACAAGTAGCTTAAAAAACCGAAACCAAGCTCACTTGAACTTTTGAACAATAAGAACAGCAACGGAACGGAAGCAGAAGTATTCTATCGTTAGATGCTATTAAGAGCAACAATTAAGTTCGACGTTTAACTTACTGCCGCTCCAGAGTCGCTCCACTGCCGTACTTAATTGTATTAGATTCGGCGCATGAAAAGGGCGACGTTTAACTTAGGCCCAAGTATTCTTCAAACTTTATGTTATTATTGCTTTTACCATGACTGTATATAAAGAATTATTGCAAAGGTTACAACAGTAAATAAACCCTTTTTATTATACAAAGTCCACTCACGAATTTGGGTTCGTCACACTGTTAGCTGCAAGAATTTGGACGAAAATGCTCTCGCTAAGATTTCATCTCTCCATATATTTTGCTATTAGCTGTTTTAAACGCATTTTTCTTTTAGGCATGATTTCTGCTACAGAGCAAGCAACGCAGATTATTTTGTTTCATATTGCAGAACTTGTGTACTTTGTAAGTATTTAGGCTTGGTTCTCTCTATATTAAAAATCTACTTGATAATCAATCGGATACCATTTATGCTTACGTCGATGGTATCGTATAAGCAACCAAATGTATAATGGTTGCTCATTAGAAGGTCGTAGAAAACTAAGGCCCCTCTGTTCTTTGTTTCTTTGCAGATTTCTTATGGCCTGTCAATGGCCACAGCCGTGAGAATGGGTCACCTTCTTGGTCGTGGTGATATAAATCAAGCCAAAAGGGCACTCAAGGTTTCGCTCATATCAATAAGTAGGTCTCATTACGTTTAATTCTATTGCCTCCCTCCAAATATATTCAGAGCAAATATATATTGTTAAACTCTTGTCTGTTCATCTTGTTGCATCAAATCTATGTTCAGTCATTTTAAATGTTATAGGTATTCTGACTACCATGATTGGGATGTTTATTGTCATATTAAAAGATGTTATTCCTTATATATTTACTAAAGACAGGTAATGATTTCTTCCTTCACATCCTCACCACACTCATCTATGTGCATTTCAGTAGAGATCGTGGATGACCGTTGGTAGTCATAATATTGCTTCATCAAATAACTAACAAGCTCTCCCGCAGTGCACGACCTCCTCTGTAATTTACATAAATTAAATAAGGTGATCCTAAATCTAGAAATATTATTTCATAAAGTTTGATTTTGATGACATGAAATAGTCGTTTTTAAATTTCTTTCTAGATCAATTTTGCATCTAACATCACAAACGATCTCCATAGTTGGTCTTGTCGAAATTCTGGATGGAATAATGGGAAATACATTTAACTTTAAATACTCATTCTATTTACATTCCATAAGGCTGTTGCTGTTGTTGACTTATTTGCATTACGATTTATTTCGCTTTGAATTAGATGAGGTCTGCATTGTCTCTCAACAATTCCATTCACCTTTTCGTAAAACTAACTCGTTCTTTTCAATTTTTCTAGGCAGTTCTCAGTGGGGGCGTAAGAGGTGTTGGACTACAAAAATACGGTGCTGGAATCAATTTCGTTGGTTATGTTCTTGTTGGAACTCTTTGTTTGATTGTTCTTATATTTGTTGCAAAACTGGGTGTTCTGGGTAGGTCAGCAACTTCTATTTGCTAATCAGCGCTGATATCCGCCTTGCTGAATGGAGGCCTTTCTTTTCTTTCTCTTGTTCACTTCGTTAGGTGTTACTTTCTAACTACTACCTGTCTTGTTTGCACAAAATGCAAATTAATCATACTTTGTGTAGTTTTACTTGGAAAAAATAATTTTAATTTTAACCGCCATGAAATTTTTACTTTATCACCAATTGCTTTTATAGGTTTCTGGACGGCAATCATAATTAGCTTGGTTGTTCAGGTGTGTTTGTGTTTTTATCCTCTCCCCAAAACAATAATTTAATACCTCAAGATATACTCTTTCCGATCAGGTTGATAATTCGCGCGATTTTCTGCGAAGGTCATAAACTAAGCAAAGATTCTTCCATGGAGATTATTGTATATAACTTCATTGCAGGTACTTTGGTTCAGCATTTTACTTTATAAGGCGAATTGGAGGAAACTCCGCGAAAAGGTATTAACTTTTCATCATTTTTTCATCATTTGGCCCCTTTCATAATGATACAAAATTTCTTATTAAAAGAAAAGATGGTAATCATTATTGGTTGCAAACAAAGCTAATTTGCTCTCCAAATGCATTTAATAATAGCTACATTTTCTTAAAGGGCTACTCTCACCATATTTTTTTATTTCATTTCTGGGTAGTTTTTGACGTAAAAACAGGTACTGCACTTTTTAAATTTCGAAATTGGCTCATTAACACCTCTTTTCATGGCTCCAAAAGTGCGATTTTCAGAAAAAAGTCGGGCAAAAAGAAAACTGGGGCGAGGCCGGTGTGACGCAGATGCCGGAACGCAGAAAATTTACTTTATTGTGTTCAGTACCAAAGCTCGCACGAAAACGTTTTGCATATCTATAGTCAAAACCAAGTCGTATTTAAAAAATAAACCGTGCCACGAACTTGTTCAGGATCTAAGGAATCTGTTGATGCCTCGTTTATTATGAAAAGCGTGAGTTCTTCACACAAATGAGGATGATTTGCTCACGCTCATGCTGCAAGCCGGCATGTTTTTCGACCTCAACGTCGCAGTCTCGTCTCAAGCGAGCTTCACATACAGTATTCAGCGGTGCGGGATGGTTTTAAACAACAGTATGAATTAGAAATCTATTCAATTAAAGGGGAGCAACAATTCTCTTCCAACAATTTTTCGATAGAATTGATAGTATGGAAAATTGGCGAGCTCTTATCCATGCATTTATAAGATTTAAACCAGATCGGGTCAGTTAATAATTTGCGAAACCGCTAGGCCGAGCAGGTCCTGGCACGGGCAAAGCAGAATTTTGATATTTTGGACTAATAATGCATGAAAATAACCCTATTTGCCTTATCTGGTGTGTATTTGAAGCAGCAGCTCATATGTTGGTAAAATTTCAAGTGTAGTTATGGTCATAGCTGTGTAGAAAAACTAGAAAATCCCTTCCAGGAGTGTAAACATTAATGGCCAGAGATCGAAGATTTCACAAGTTCAATGTGAATTCGAAGAAAAACTTTCAAGCACAATGTTGAGCTTCATACTGGTGTTCTGGTTTTGATCATATTGTCTGACTTTGTCAACAATATACACCTTTACTTTGCATTGGGTTCAATGTAATCACCAAGATATAAAATTTATAACAAGAACTCCAGGGTTATGTCAACCAAACAATTTCAATTTGAGCAATTTTTTAACAGCGCATCACATTTCAATATCTTTCACAAAAACCCAAGTAGTAAATACAAAAATAATCCATAATTATCTTGCTAAAACTAAGCACACGGCAAAACTTGATAAAATAGATTATGGAACTGATGGAAACGATAAACAAATTTATTATATCACGATTCATGAACGTTAGCTGGTTGTTTTATCACGCAAATGAAAGGAAGGAAGAGATTGAGTGATGAACAGATAACCACGTGAGGCGTGTGAATACTGGAAAAATCCATCGTCACTGCATCAGCTTTGGGGTCAATTTTCAGCCCTTATCAATGCCCAAAATTAAAAAGAAACGCACGGGGAGATGTCAATAAGCTTTGGAATGATGGCGTTGAAGTGGTTTGAAAAAACATCTCTGTTTATCATTGAAAACAAAGGAGAAAACCGGACGCGACGTTGATTTTTCCATACTAAAGCCAAAGAGAGAAGTTGTGTGACGTAGATGCGTTCCGGCATCTACGTCAACCTCGGGCCAGATCGTTTCATGTTGCGCGACATTTTCAAAAATGGCCTGAAAATCGCACTTTTGGAGCCGTCAAAAGAGGTGTTAATGAGCGAATTTCGAAATTTAAAAAGTGCAGTACATGTTTTACGTCAAAAACTACCCAGAAATGAAATAAAAAAATATGGTGAGAGTAGCCCTTTAAAATTTAGCACCTTAAAAGTGCTAAATTTCAATGTGAGTGATTGATATTTTTCAAGGCAAAGAAAAAAGGCGGTGTTTACCAAGATATTGTATCGTATGATGTGTTAAGAAATGAAGTTAAATTGAAAAAAACCACCGCGTTAGGATACAGATCAGATGAAAGGCATGCATTTTGTGCCACAGTAGACTCACCAAATTGCATTCCTGATGATGATGGTATGTTTTACTTTCGTTTCGGGCCCCATGTTACTCAGTGCATTGAAATTTATAGATCTTTGAAATTAAAACACTATGTAAAACTTCGTTGCATTAGTACTTAATGACGGTTAATAATTACATGGTTTCTTGACAGATGCTACAAGTAATCCAGAACACATTCCAGAAGAGCAAATAAGTGCAGAAAGCAATGATAACTTTTTTCTCAGCAAAGAACGTAATTTTTCACTCGTTTCCATTTTACCAAAAATTATTACAGCGTTATGTTCTCTATCTATCTTACTAATTGGCATTTTTATTAGAATATTTTTGTAAAATATTAACACGAAAGGAACACCATTTCTGGCTGCCAAAAGCCTTCATGAGAATTAATATAATTTGATTTTTTGACATAGTCATAGAGTAATAGCAATCAGATTGTCATTGAAAATGATAACAAGTTTGTATTGGAAGAAGAGCTACTTGGATTTTTGAACACCCAAACTTGCTACTGACTCGCGACTTGAATATCTTTATGTTCGATGCCCCAAACACGAGTAAAGACCATAATTAATAAGCACTTGCACCTGAAAAGCCAGTCGGAGAACACAAACAAAAAATTCGCTTTATAAACTTCATAACTCAATAATCTCCATGCAGAAATAATTCTACTTACAATTCACATTTGCCTACAATTAACATGAACTTTGCGTTCTTTGTGAATAGCAACAAAGTAGCAACTCAGGGCCTGTTCATGTGTACTCACAAGCGATGTCCTAGCTGATCCTCATTTCTAATTCAAAATTTGTGTTAGTTCTTATGAGATTTTCAGTTCAGATCTCACATTCACACTGTCGGGATCTTGATAAGCGAACTGGATATATTTCCATTTGAACAGTCAAGCATAATTACTGGGCCAGAAACGTGTCAACTTAGCATGTACAATGATTGTTTTCAATGTCGAATTCTCACGTGACAATTCTTGGCTGGACAAGAGGGGAGTTTCAGATTCAGAACTCAAATTCGTCTCTCTTAATGAGCTTATATACAGGCCCTTAAGAACATGTAACATGCACAAAACGGACTTACCAACTATTCTTGGCTGGACAAGAGGGGAGTTTCAGATTCAGAACTCAAATTCGTCTCTCTTAATGAGCTTATATACAGGCCCTTAAGAACATGTAACATGCACAAAACGGACTTACCAACTATTTCACTGACTCTTCAGTTCTGCCCATCAATTTCACCCTGCTTCAAAAAATCTGATAAATAATTTTCACTCAGTGATAGCAGCACACTAATTTTACATAATGGCTTTGTGACTTACTAAGCCTGGCAGCATATGTCATAGATGCAAAGCCTGCAAATACATTAATGACTGCATCAGTTAATATTGTAAATGTAGATAAATATAGATTTTAAAAAATCTGGAAAAAGTACCACCTTGAATGGTAAAAATCTTTAGCCTTGACAATCCTGAAGATATTAAGTTTTCATGTTTTGTAATGAAACCAACATCCTTGCTTTTACGCATAAATAAAAGAAATTAAAGTTAGATTTTTAGGCAGAAAACTTGGGGCAGTGTTGCAGCTGGACAAATAACATTTATAGAATAATACTGTTAACCAATTTTGAAACAGCAACATCATAAAAACTTGGATCTTATAATTTATCTAAAGTACTTGTAGTAAACATGACAGACAAAGATTGTTATCGTGACTATGTTTATTTTCATTGTGCCACAGACATGCAAATATAAATAAAGACCACAAAATACTTTTCAGCTGCAATAATTTCAGGTTAGATGTAGCCTTACCAGCTAATCAAGAGTCTACATTGTAGTGTTCAATGTGCTCTGCATTCACTAGTTGAACCTAAAAAACAAAAATGCCAAACATACAAATCCATTAAAGCTAAAAGTCAACTTATCTAAAATCCATTTATTGCTTATTTTCTATTGAAAGTCATGTAAATGTCAAAATTTCATTTCAGATGTTGTTACTTGAGCTTTCCCGTTGACTAGGTGTATAAATTTATTGATATTGCTTTGAAAACTCTTGGTAAATGGATAATTCTGTGCATGGCAAAATTTACAATAAACAATTAAATCCAATCATCTTATCTTCAAAGAATCTGTAACAATACAACCTTTGTAATCCATTCATTTGAACATAAATCAATGTGCATATCATAGTTGACCATGATTTAAGAAACTTCCAACCATCTAATCTTTTGAAGCATGTCTGCTGCAGTGGTGGCAATACTCAACTGAAACATTTTTGCTGCTAACATGTAAACAAATTCCAGCTCTTGCATTTTTTGCACCATTGCTCTGGTGGTTTTTCTTTTTACAGTGACGAACATCATTTAAACCCAGCTGTCTCTTTCTTCTAGAAAATTTCTCATCCTGTCCACCAACTGTATTATTTTTATCACTAGGGCTTTGGGCAGTGCTATCACCCATGCTTTCAAAATCATCGCTTGTTGAGACTGTTCCTGCAAGTGTGATACCCGGCACAGAGGACACAGCTTTAATGACAGATGAAAGCATACTTTGGTTATGCAAAATCCCTTTCAGATATGATATTTCTTCATCACACTTTGCAGTTCTGTCCTTTAGCTTCTTGTTCTCAATAGCAAAGGTTTTATTTTGTTGTCTTAAATGGCTGACTTCAAACTCAAGATTTTCTACATACCTCTTCTTCCTTTGTCTGTTTAATCTTGCCATTACTGCATTCTTGTTGTTACATGGCTCGTGTTCTTTTTCAAAACCATTATGGCCATTTCTTTCTTTGTCATTTATCACAAACTTTGCTTTGTGTTCTTTTTTGGATAAATTTTTCTCTTTGGCATTGGAAAACGTATGTCTTGATGTTTGGTTAACATTAAATTCACAACTGTTAACTTCTGCACTAATTTCCTTGCTGCTGTAACAATGGTCTTTTTTCACTGAATGTTGACGTTCTTCTTCGCCAACAGTATCCTCGCAAACGCCCGTTTCATTATTGAATTCCCATGCAGCAGAAAACTCTGATGCGATTGTTGCGTTTTGCGTCTTCGCAGAAAGCTCATCGGCTCCAATGCTTTCGACATCTATAGCTTCATCCAAAATTATATCCACACCACTATCGCAACTATACGGCGGAGACAAATTATCCAGTGGTGTAAATAAATCATAATCGAGTAAAGCAGAGAACTCGTCTTTAAACTCACCTAGGCCCATCTCTGAATCAAACTCGACTAATTCTTGCTCAAACATTTTTCCTTGGAGCACTTTCCCAGGTTGAATTGGACCAGAAAGGAAAACTTCGTAAAACACCAGAAATATAAGCGCACTAACTCAGTTGGCGTGTCAAAAGAAAAACGGTCAAAAGAAAAGAACGTTGTGGCTTCGTTTCGTTGCGTTTTCGTCGTTTTCCTTCCAAAGCATGTTGGGATGGGATGGGAGAACCAGTGGGGAGAACTGAGATCTCCTCTCCAGTATCTCCTCTCCAGTCTCCAGTTGATTTGATTTTTTATGTGATTGTGATTGGGCAAGAAGAAGACGCACACAACACTAACACAACACAACACAACACACAACACTCTGAGATTTTTGCACAGGTCAATTTTTAATTTGCATTGAATTTAAGCATTTGCAGATGACCTGGAGTTGGAGTGGAGGTGGACAAAAATCAATCAGGTCATAACATTAAATGATAAAATTCACCATATGATCCATGAAATGAGGATGATCTTGGTACTTTTCCCTAAACCCTAATTTTTGGTGATGAGATCAGTTTCATTGCTGGCACTCACTGCTTTGGGTGCATACTAAATGTCAGTTGCCTTGTGAAGAGGACCTGAACAGAAAGAAGAGAGAAAGATACCTGTGCCTTTGAGACAAGAAAATGTCTTCATTTTCAGCATTAGCTTTGGAGAAAAAACTTAACGAGTTAACAAATACCCAACAAAGTGTTCAGACCTTATCTCTTTGGATTATACATCATAGAAAGCACAGCAAAACAATTGTTCAAAGCTGGCTTAAAGAACTTCAAAAAGGTAGACATTTTTTTGATTGATATTCGTGAATTACCACTTCACTCATGCCACCAAGTATTATGTAATATTATATTATTATTATGTTCATATTAATAATATTCTTATGGGTATATAAATAGGGATAAATGATACTATTTGTATGTATCCTTATGAGTCATCTTCTTTATTTTCATTTAAATTAATTTTGTTTTAATAGCCAAACCTAAGAAGAAGCTTACTTTTATGTACCTCACAAATGATATACTGCAAAATAGCAGGAAAAAAGGAGCAGAGTTCTCTAGAGACTTTTCAACAGTGCTACCAGCTGCCTTCCGCCACTGCTCAAAGTAAGCACCATTATTTACCATTTATTTTGAGTTAGATTGATTTTATATTACTATTCCATGTTGTGTTGCCTCTGAAACTTTTTATTCTTTAATGCATGAGAAGGTTGACTATCTGATATAAAATAAATATATTTGTTCTGATAGCAATTTTCTCCTTTGAATTTTGCAACAGGGAATGTACAACTGACACCTTGTCAGCTCTTGAAAGGATTCTTGAAATTTGGAAAGAAAGGGATGTCTATGATCAAATTTTTTTAGACAGGTTAAGAAAAGGGATGAGTGAGTTGCGTTTTTTTTCTGTACTCTTTTTTCTATTTGTTGTTGACAGAAATGTAAGGTTACATTAATTTCTAACACTTTGAGACTTGAATTTTCGACAATTCTTGAATGGAAATTTTGGACAGAGTATAATTATGAAAGAAATTTTCAAAAATCATCATCATGTTGCATGACAAGACAAAATAAGAAAAGCCTTCAAACAGAACATCTTTATATATTGGTGGAGCTTGGCTATGTTAATCACTTGGCATTTCATTTTTTTCCTATTCTTCTGGAGGTATTGTAAATGCAATTGTTGAAGAGAGTGATAGCCCTCCTCCAACAAAGAAGCCAAGAACAGAAGACATGAAGCCTCCTGCAAGGATACCTGATGTAATGATGTTATGAAAGTAATCCCTTAGCCATTTATCAATATTTGAGCAATAACATTTTCATAAATTCTATTCATAAATATTGGCAGCATTTCCTTTTTTCCAAGTAATAAAAGATTATCCTTCTTTATTCAGCCTGATGAACTCATAAAAAAGTTGACAGAATTAGAGCATTCAGCATCTCAAGATGCAATCGTGCGAGAACAAATTGCAAAGCTGCCTTCAGAAATTACAAATCCACCAAATTTAGACAAAATTGAAGGTGAGCATCTTACATATGCTTTATTTCGTGTTTTTATTTCGTGTTAATCAAATAAAATCAAACCACAGTCTAATCAAATAATAACATTAGCAATTGTCACGGGCCCCAAAAGTGCTTCACGAACAGAAAAACTGCCTTTGTGCGCTTGGGGATATTTTGATCTTATCCCATGGTTGATTCTCCTCTCTACCCAATTACATCACAAATTTATACCCAAACAAAATCTAAAATTAGTTACAGACATACGTAAAACTACAAGCTGGTGTTGACAGACAAAAGGAAGGGTTAAGTGATTTAATAATGTAACTAACGTAAACAAATGATGAAAACAATAATGCAGTGTTTGGGATACCCCGCACCCACAGTGTAAATAGAGACAAGGATGGATGAATGAATAGTGAAAAGCCTAAATAGTAATTTGTGACACAATTTGGGTAATTGATATTAAAAACTAGCTTAAATTGAATTTAAGTGTGAATTTGCATGAGTATCATTCAATCATCCTGTGCACTCAAAAATTGATATTGATGTCAGATTTGTATAAGAAAAGCACTTTGGAAGGAATGAAGGGACAAGATAACGAGGTAGCTTGTAATCTGTTCACTTAGAAACTGCATAAAGTTACTTTTGGTAATATTATCTAGTTTCTGTTATTACAGAAGAGTAAATGTGACCAATTTTTCATCTCCATATACTGTGCAATGAGATAAGAAAATTAACTTTTTCTCTAGATTCACTTCACCCCGAGTAAGATAGTATTTGCACAGCTTTTCAGATCTGGAAGTTTTATTTTTGCCAAATCCTGCTTCTTAAGTACTCACTTCTAACTTGTGCTATAGTCAATAGAAAAAACTTCTATTAACTATGGCACAGGCTCTTTCTGTGACTATGATTGTGCCCTTGATCTCAGCTTAGACGGGTATTTCCTTCCTTTGAAGTCACAATATAATAAAGATGTCTTTTGAGTTTAACCACCATTTTAATTGGAACATGCACAACAAGGCATTATTAGCTTAACGAGGTAATATTTCACCTTGAATCTCACCTTACTAATGTTATGTGAAGAGAAAATATCATATCTATTATGGGGGGTTTTTACGTTAGAGACAATCTTGTTTTTTTAGATATATGTTATCTCAGTATTATAGGCATATAACGGGTGCACCAGAAAAAGTAGAGACATTTGCAGAGCTATTTATCAACATTTTTACAACAGAAAATTGGATTTATTTCTCAAAAGCATTGTCCAAAGAGCAAACTTAAAGCTTGGGGTATTTTAAAAGCACATTAGATAATGTCTAGTAAAGTCTAAATATCCAAAAACTGAAATTGGCATCACCATGTCTCTTCAAACTGTAGCGTAGTAAGGCTCGACAAGTCAGAAAAGACGACGCGTGTGTATTCTAGCTCCAATAATCAAAATCTGAATCATTTAGTTACAATGAATCATTTAAAATAAAAATCATAGAAGTATCACGCGCTTGTGAGTCACAAGCGCGTGAGTTGATCACAAGGCAATTTCGTAATATTACGAACATATATAAAATTACATCATTACAAAATATATAACGATTACATCAGCTGTAACAAAACATTTATACTATTTTCTGGCGCACCCGATAATTTAAATTATCTGACATTTGTCATCATGCCAGCCGCATGTCTATGGCCTGATGGAGGTGTACCCATAGCTATTCGGTGGCACTTTCACATAAATAAAAATTCCTCCATTGGAAGCCGTGGTTTGGGCGTGGATTGCAATTTTTGCGATTTTTAGAGTTATTGGTCAGTTCACGTGACCAAAATAGAAATATCAGCAAAATATGAAAAACTATATATCATATATTTTGAGCTATGTTCAACAAATAAAAAGTTATGAACGATTTGCGAAAAATGACGTCATCAGTCATGTGACTTTGGAGCAATTTTTGGAAAGGTACCAAGTGTAATTTTGAAGCTTTCCATCATATCTATCAGAATCAAATGAGAAAACAAACATTAGGCATTTTGTTAGATTGTTAGACTATATGCCTTGACTATAAAGTGCCTGTACTTTTTTATTTAGAAAAGCCTTTTTGACATTGTGACTGAAGCCGAAGGACTTTTACGCTTGTTCCATGGCCACTCGTAAACTCAATTTACCATTAATTTTGGTTTTTAGACTACGAAGAGGCCCAAAAGCTTCTCAGTACCATAACTGAGGCTTGTTCGCTATTGTTGGAATACAACAAGCGGTTATCAACTGAGTTATCAGACCGACAGGCTGTTCAAAAAAAGCTGGCTGATTATATCGCATACCAAAAATATCATCTCGCAGCGACTGAAGACAGACTTGAGGTAAATGGTCATTTTCATGCAGATCTTTATTGAATTCTTTTGGATTCTTTTATAGTTTTTAGAGACAGTCGAGATCTATTGGAAATATATTTTACTTTTATTTTTGTAGGAAACAAAAAAGAAGCTGGCAAAAGTAACGCAAGTCCGACGAGGACTTGAATCGCATCTACATAATCTTCCTGATCTGACAAAACTTCCCGATCCGAATGCTGGACTTGCTCCCCTACCATCTGCCGGTGATCTCTTTGCTAAAACCTCCTAGGCTCCAATTTCATTCGATAAAGTTTAGTTAAAATAATCATCCATAATATAATCTGATCTGAGGTTCGAAAGGATTTCACAGAAGCTCTGCGTTTTGAACATAAATGGATTTTTCAGATGCCATTTCTGCATTTTTGCCCTTTGTTTTATTTTATTCCTACAGAATGAAATATTACAAATGCCAGAGTTTTTATCTTCCTTTTTACCAGAATCAGAAAGGACTACGGTCATTTTTGTGAAATTCTTTTATTGTAAATTATCACTATGCTGCCCATAATACATATCCCAATTAGTTCAAGCAAAAAGGCTTTGGAATAGTTCCAATAGATGCATGTGGAGTATTTCCATGCGAAACTCGGATTTTAAAAAAGGAATTCACAGGTGACGCAACGAAAATATTTGCAAGCCATTGTTTCATAATTGGATGAATTATTATTCCATTATGCGCCCTAATTATTTTTGTATCTGAAAATGTATCGTTGTTGACCCGGAAGCTTTGTTGCAAATGATAAAATTGTGTCTTTTTGGAGGCATCGTTAAGGTTGATATTAATAATGTAGCCTTGACACTGATCTATATTCTCACTTTCATGGTCATGAAGCAATGTTTTTAAAGTTCTAAACGCAATAACGATCGCGTTTGGTATGAAACTATATAAATATGTATTTCAATACTAGAAATGTATTTAAAATAGCATCATATGGGTTAAGATACTTTTAAATATGTCATAGGTATAGGTAGCAATAGTACTGTATATTATCATTTTTACAATTGAATTAAAGGTGATATTCTTTTTTTTTCTGATTACTTGAACTCCTTCATCATGAGATTGAATCTGGATGGAACCAAGTAATGAGTTATGGACATCCTTCTTGAAAAAAATACCTAAAATAATGCGCCCCTCTTCTCCTCCATTCAAAATTATCCGCTGGAAGCGCGAATTAAAGAAGCCCACGAGCTACTACAGGTTTCGGTATCGAACAACGCTCAACAGAACTGTAGATACTGACAACAGAGAAATACTGACTTTCAGTTTTCTATTAGAATAGGAACCGAATGAGGTTAAAATACAAAGCGCAGCAATATAGGCTAAATATACGGGGGGTAACTGTCCAACATACGGGGGGTGACTGTCCAACAGAACCAACGCAATAGAACCGCAAAAATGGCTTCTCCTTAAAAATGTGTATCCTCGTGCTGGAAACAATAGGCCACACCTAAAACACTAATGCTAATGATACCTGCGACGGTGATTTTAAAACAAATTTACTAAAAGCGGGAACGGGGAACGGAATAATCGGGGAGTGGTCGGGGAATAACATGGGAACGACCGGGGAACGGAAGTATGAAACCGTTTGAAATTTACCAGTTAAATAAATGCGGAACGGAAACGTTTATAAAACGTTAGGAAACGTTTACCTATTATAACTGTAAATAAAATTTACAGTCTTAATAGGTAAACAAGGTAAATTTTATAGCTTTAATATGTAAACAAGGAAAGACCAGATGCATTTTGTGAATATGAACATCGCCCGCTTTGATGACTTCCGATTCGCTGTTTGGGTCATCACTCCGTCATTGCGAGCTGTCAACGATGTCTGTTCAAAACCAATAATTTAGTGGTCAGGGTCCGGGTTGAGGCAATCACCTTGTCGGGAATCTTAAGGTAAAACACTCTGTCCGATAACTCAAGGAGACTGTATATACGCGAATTAAAATAAAACAACGTAGGAGTAATTCCCTGATTACCTAAACCTACTACGAGAATGGACGAGGCAAATCCAATACAATTACAGCAAACAAAAGGCTTACTGATTGTCTCAACAATGTCTTTAACAAGTAAAAATGCTACCAACGGTGATAAAATATATCAAAGGCTTAAAATACACTAATATACGTGATTCGAACAGTTAGACCCTCAATTGGTCTTCAATTTCAACGCCACTTAACGCCTTACGCACGAGCAAACATAAATTTCACGATACCTCTGATGTATCCGTGACTTTATCTTTCTCTCTTTTCTCTTGGCCGCGTTAATATCTTTCGTTGACAGTTATCCGCAGTAAACTCTCACAAAACAAACACTTTTTGTGAAGTAACTATTTTCAGTTCTCAGCAACTGAATGATGCGATATATATATTTCAATAAAAACAAAAGCCTAAAGTCACGGATACATCCGAGGTATCGTGATATTTATGTTTGTTCATGCGTAAGGCGTGGAGTTGTGTTGAAATAAGAGACCACTGGGGGTCTAACTGTTCGATTTACGTATTTTAAGGTATTTAATCGTTTAATAAGTTTATTGCGTAGTTATTAATTCACATTGTTGAGACAGAGTCTGTAAGCCTTAAGTTTACCGTTATTGTGTTAGTTTTGTTGCCACGTCCTTTCTCATAAGTAGGTGAAGGTAATTAGGGAATTTCGCCTACGTTAGTTGGTCAACGTGCGTAAATACAGTCTCCTAGAAACTATCGGACAAAGTGGTTTTTGCCCTGAAGATTCCCGACACTTTGAGTGGTCCACCGAGCCGGATCATGTCGCAGTAGAGAATTATTTTTGAGTAAATAATATTTAAGTAAAAGGTACGAACAATACAATAAGCGAGAAAGGAACGATAAGCAAGAAAGAAATGTCTCAACAAGGAGTAGGGCAAGGCTATCTTTCAGAAAACAACGAAAGAAACGAAGCAGCCCAACGAGTTCTAGAAATGTCTGCGATGACAGCATTTGGCACGCAATCGCCATGGGACGTCCAGTGGAGTGACGTGAATCAACGGGATATCGGCCCGGAGAGAGAAATCGTATCTGAAGTTCGTGCAGTGACGAACGAAAGGATGCAAAGCGTAGATTCTGAAATCAGATTCAGAAGTCCAGTCCCACCGAGGGGACGAAGACCCGAGAGCGGTATCAGAAATCCAGTTCCACCGAGGGAACTCAGATCCGAGAGCGGTTTCAGAAGTTCAGTTCCACCGAGGGAACGAAGACCCGAGAGCGGTAAAAGAAGCCCGGTTCCACCGAGGGAACCCGGATCCAAGAGCGGTTTCAGAACCCTGGTTCCACCGAGGGAACCCAGATCAACGATGTCAGATACAGGGCGGGATGCCCTCAATGGTTCAACTCAAATGATGAGGAGAACAGATGTACGAAGCCCCAACCCTGCAGCCCCGCAGTGGAGGCTGATGGTTGATGACAAGGCGATGACGTATATGCCCTTAGCCCCTGGACCGTATGATCTACAGACGTCAGGGGCACAGAGCACGGTGCAGTGGCCTTGGGCCACACCCATAGCCTCGCATGGAGGTACAAACATGGCAACGAGGCCATTAATGATGACAACACTGTCAAGGCCTGGAGCAACAATGGAGCAATCGAGTCATCTCGGTGAAGCTGAGGATGATCGAGCAATTGCTAACTGCCTCTTGCAACGAACAATAGCCAGCATTGACTGGCAAGAGGAAGACACTGAGCGTCTTCAACAGAAGCAAGAGGCATTGAGACGAGCTAATGCACGTTTAGAAGAGGCGACAACCGAACTAGAGAGACAGCAGAAACGTGCTGGTCTCAGTGTCGCTGAACGGTTGCAAAGGCTCGTAGAGTTTGAAGAAGATAGCTCCAGTGCCACAACAGCAATGAGAAGAATGAAGAAATTGCTGAACCGAGGGGAGAAACAAACAGAGAAAGTGAGCCAGCAAACAAGCTCAGCTATCAGACTCCCGAAGATGGAGCTGAAAACCTTTGATGGAAGCATTCTAAAATGGCATGAGTTTTGGGAATGCTTCGAGCATGGGGCTCACAATCAGGTGAACCTGCCTGATCACCAGAAGCTGCAGTACTTAAAGAGTAGCCTGAGGGGTGCAGCGTTCGTGGCCATTTCAGATTTGGAGATGAAGGCTGAGCACTATCCAGTGGCAGTGGGCCTTCTTAAAAATAGATATGGCCACAAGAATGTATTGAGAAAGGCGCATCTCGATGGCTTGGAGACATTGACTGTAGTGAACAGCACCTACGAGGTGGCTAAGTTGAAGAGGTTGTATGAAGAGCTTGAGTGTCACTACAAAGCTCTCGTAGCCATTGGTGTAAAGCCTTCAGAATATGAAGCAACCATAGTTCCGAAGGTATTAAGCAAATATCCGATGCAAGTCAGAATTAAGCTGACTGAAGGAAAGGAGGAGAACGAAGACATTCGTATGGAAGAACTAGTGAATGGTCTTCGTAGAGCGGTGAAAGTTCTAGAGAAATGTGGAGCAAGAGACAAAAGTCTGCAGGGAGAAGACGAGCAGCTACGTGACGAGCGAGATAGCCAAGAAGCATCATGGTACGAGAACAGTACACCCAGCACTGCAACATTGCTGTCGTCAGATGTTGGAAATACAAGATGCGACTTCTGTCTACGCCCACATCAATCTTTCGAGTGTCAGAAGTACGTCACTGCAAAAGAAAGAATGGATGTACTGAAGAGGTACAGACGATGCTTCAGAAGCTTGCAGAAAGGCCACGTGGTCAGGTCATGTGCAGTTAGGGAGAACTGCAAGAAGTGTAAACAAGGTCACCACCACGAGGCATTGTGCGAAGAGCAAGCAGAAGCGATGAACATAACAGAACCGACTGGCCTATGGAAGGAATCGAGTCCAACGGCAGCGGTGATACTGAAGGTATCAACGGAGAATGGCGCAACGAAGGCGCATGAAGCGAATGAGCCAGCGATAGAAGCTGAAAAAGAGAAGCAACGAGCTGTTGAGAGACAACCAGAAGCAGCCGGGAACTCAACAAAGCAAATCAGCACAATTTCAGAGTGGGTTAATCGTGACTGGTCAGATTAACGAGGGGAGTGTGTGCTGATTAGCAAGTATAACGAGCTGATCGAAGATCTAGAACAGTGACGGATGCGAAGGGACATGACTGTAAAGGGGAGTGCGAGAGCAATTACGTAAGGGCCTCGTTTAGGTGTTACGATGTTGTAGAAGTAAGCACGTCCAAACGAATTCGTACGAGAAACTGTTTCTAGATGGAACGAAATCATGCCGTTGTATTGTATCTTTAATTGTTTATGTAAATAATTCCGATTACATAGTGGGGTAATTCCCAAGGTAAGGTATATATAGGGGTGCTTGCTCCCCTATATGAAGGTTCCAATTGGAGAGGTATCACGGACTGGTATTTAGTCATCAGATATCGTCTAGGGAACCCGGCTAGTTCAATTGTTGCAACTCGAATATTGTTAAGAAGCTGATTGATTGATCAATGGAATTAATCAAGAAATAGAGGAGAGTTGTTTGTGTAAAGCTTGAAGATTACGATCAACAGAAACTGACACAGCAAAGGGAACAAAAGCCTAAAGTCACGGATACATCCGAGGTATCGTGATATTTA
>RQOL01000738.1:0-23131 GCA_013076295.1 Sanderia malayensis | reverse complement strand
ATGGTTTGGGGGTATAAAATCGGGAAAAAGGGGGCAGTATGCAATTTTTGAAACTCCTCCAACTTGCATCAAACTCAGTGACAAGTACAATTTTCGGGCGCTGAATTCGAATATTGAATTTATTTTATGAAATTTTTGTGTCAAAGAATGTTGAGAGCGGACAATAGAACAATAGATTTCCCCCTATCAAAAAGACGACTTCCCACTTTTGGTGACTTCCCACTTTTTCTCAGATAAAGTGGGTTTTTCCCAGATAAAGTGAGTTTTCTTCAATATAATTATTCTGTTGCAGCTAGTTTGTTTCTTTCCACATTTAACGCCTGTGACACAAGCTGTAGGAAGCATGGATATGATAATTCGTGTATGCTTTATTGAGATTCTCTTCATGCGCTGTGTCGCCTGCTTGCCATACTTATGGAAAGCGAATGTCACCATATTCAGATAAACCCACTTTTGGTAACTTCCCACTTCCCACTTTCGGTGACCTTCCCACTTTTGATAACTTCCCACTTTTTCTTGACTTCCCACTTCCCACTTTTGACGACTTCCCACTTTTGATGACTTCCCATTTTTCCTGACTTCCCACTTCCCACTTTTGATGACTTCCCACTTTTGATGCAATTTTTAAAGCTCGTTCAATTTGCATCAAATTCGGTGGAAAGTACAATTTTGGTGCGCTGAATTTGAATATGAAACTTACTTTTTGAAATTTTCATATTCTGGGGGAATAAAACGGGGTAAAAGGGGGCAGTATGCAATTTTTACAAGTCCTCCAAATTGCATCAAACTCGGTGAGAAGTACAATTTTGGTGCGCTGAATTTCAATATTGAATTTATTTTATGAAATTTTTGTGTCGAAGAATGTTGAGAGCGGACCATAGAACAATAGATTTTCCCCCTATCAAAAGACTGCACAGCGCATGCGCAGTGAATCAAAAAGGAATTAAGTGCTTGTAAGGGCAAACACTATTTGCCGTTGTGTGATAGGAATTTGTCTACAGGTCAAGAAACAACACCAAGCGCAGTGTTTCCACTTTTAAAAATAAAATTCCCTTCCAACTGTTGCGTTATTTCCCTAAATTCCTTTCTAAAATGGGGCAATATGCAATTTTTCAAACTCGTTCAATTTGCATCAAATTCGGTGGAAAGTACAATTTTGGTGCGCTGAATTTGAATATGAAACTTACTTTTTGAAATTTTCATATTCTGGGGGAATAAAACGGGGTAAAAGGGGGCAGTATGCAATTTTTGCAAGTCCTCCAAATTGCATCAAACTCGGTGAGAAGTACAATTTTGGTGCGCTGAATTCCAATATTGAATTTATTTTATGAAATTTTTGTGTCGAAGAATGTTGAGAGCGGACCATAGAACAATAGATTTTCCCCCTATCAAAAAGACTGCACAGCGCATGCGCAGTAAATCAAAAAGGAAGTAAGCGCTTGTAAGGGCAAACACTATTTGGCGTTGTGTGATAGGAATTTGTCTACAGGTCAAGAAACAACACCGAGCACAGCGTTTCCACTTATAAAAATAAAATTTCCTTCCAACTTTTGCGTTATTTCCCTAAATTTCTTTCTCAAATGGGGCAATATGCAATTTTACAAACTCCTTCAATTTGCATCAAATTCGGTGGAAAGTACAATTTCGGTCTACTGAAAGTGAATATGAAACTTGTTTTTTGAGATTTTAATGTTTTGGGGGAATAAAACGGGGTAAAAAGGGGCAATATGCAATTTTTCAAACTCGTTCAATTTGCATCAAATTTGGTGGAAAGTACAATTTTGGTGCGCTGAATTTGAATATGAAACTTACTTTTTGAAATTTTCATATTCTGGGGGAATAAAACGGGGTAAAAGGGGGCAGTAAGCAATTTTTACAAGTCCTCCAAATTGCATCAAACTCGGTGAGAAGTACAATTTTGGTGCGCTGAATTCCAATATTGAATTTATTTTATGAAATTTTTGTGCCGAAGAATGTTGAGACCGGACCATAGAACAATAGATTTCCCCTATCAAAGAGACTGCACAGCGCATGCGCACAAAACAATTATAGTGCCTGTAAGGTTAAACACCACTTGCCGTTGTGTGATAGGAATTTGTCTAAAGGTCAAGAAACAACACCGAGCACAGCGTTTCCATTTTTAAAAATAAAACTTCCTTCCAACTTTTGCGTTATTTCCCTAAATTTCTTTCTAAAATGGGGCAATATGCATTTTTACACACTCCTTCAATTTGCATCAAATTCGGTGGAAAGTACAATTTTGGTGCGCTGAATTTGGATATGAAACTTACTTTTTGAAATTTTCATATTCTGGGGGAATAAAACGGGGTAAAAGGGGGCAGTATGCAATTTTTACAAGTCCTCCAAATTGCATCAAACTCGGTGAGAAGTACAATTTTGGTGCGCAGAATTCGAATATTGAATTTATTTTATGAAAATTTTGTGTCGAAGAATGTTGAGAGCGGACAATAGAACAATAGATTTTCCCCCTATCAAAAAGCCTGAAGAGCGCATGCGCCATAAGTCAAAAAGGAATGTAGTGCTTGTAAGGGTAAACACCATTTGCCGTTGTGTGATAGGAATTTGTCTACAGGTCAAGAAACAACACCGAACGCAGTGCCTCCACTTTTAAAAATAAAACTTCCTTCCAACTTTTGCGTTATTTCCCTAAATTTCTTTCTAAAATGGGGCAATGTTCAATTTTTGAAAGTCGTTCAATTTGCATCAAATTTGGTGGAAAGTACAATTTTGGTGCGCTCAATTCGAATATGAAACTTACTTTTAGATATTTTGATGTTTTGGGGGAATAAAACGGGGTAAAAGGGGGCAGTATGCAATTTTTACAAGTCCTCCAAATTGCATCAAACTCGGTGAGAAGTACAATTTTGGTGCGCTGAATTCCAATATTGAATTTATTTTATGAAATTTTTGTGCCGAAGAATGTTGAGACCGGACCATAGAACAATAGATTTCCCCTATCAAAGAGACTGCACAGCGCATGCGCACAAAACAATTATAGTGCCTGTAAGGTTAAACACCACTTGCCGTTGTGTGATAGGAATTTGTCTAAAGGTCAGAAACAACACCGAGCACAGCTTTCCATTTTTAAAAATAAAATTCCTTCCAACTTTTGCGTTATTTCCCTAAATTTCTTTCTAAATGGGGCAATATGCATTTTTACACACTCCTTCAATTTGCATCAAATTCGGTGGAAAGTACAATTTTGGTGCGCTGAACTTGGATATGAAACTTACTTTTTGAAATTTTCATAT
This sequence comes from Sanderia malayensis, assembly GCA_013076295.1. Classification (NCBI taxonomy): domain Eukaryota; kingdom Metazoa; phylum Cnidaria; class Scyphozoa; order Semaeostomeae; family Pelagiidae; genus Sanderia; species Sanderia malayensis. The sequence continues at coordinate 19,859 of RQOL01000738.1, read as the reverse complement.
TCTGGGGGAATAAAACGGGGTAAAAGGGGGCAGTATGCAATTTTTACAAGTCCTCCAAATTGCATCAAACTCGGTGAGAAGTACAATTTTGGTGCGCTGAATTCCAATATTGAATTTATTTTATGAAATTTTTGTGCCGAAGAATGTTGAGACCGGACCATAGAACAATAGATTTTCCCCCTATCAAAAAGACTGCACAGCGCATCGCAGTGAATCAAAAAGGAATTAAGTGCTTGTAAGGGCAAACACTATTTGCCGTTGTGTGATAGGAATTTGTCTACAGGTCAAGAAACAACACCGAGCGCAGTGTTTCCACTTTTAAAAATAAAATTTCCTTCCAACTTTTGCGTTATTTCCCTAAATTTCTTTCTAAAATGGGGCAATATGCAATTTTTCAAACTCGTTCAATTTGCATCAAATTTGGTGGAAAGTACAATTTTGGTGCGCTGAATTTGAATATGAAACTTACTTTTTGAAATTTTCATATTCTGGGGGAATAAAACGGGGTAAAAGGGGGCAGTATGCAATTTTTACAAGTCCTCCAAATTGCATCAAACTCGGTGAGAAGTACAATTTTGGTGCGCAGAATTCGAATATTGAATTTATTTTATGAAAATTTTGTGTCGAAGAATGTTGAGAGCGGACAATAGAACAATAGATTTTCCCCCTATCAAAAAGCCTGAAGAGCGCATGCGCCATAAGTCAAAAAGGAATGTAGTGCTTGTAAGGGCAAACACTATTTGCCGTTGTGTGATAGGAATTTGTCTACAGGTCAAGAAACAACACCGAGCGCAGTGTTTCCACTTTTAAAAATAAAATTCCCTTCCAACTTTTGCGTTATTTCCCTAAATTTCTTTCTAAAATGGGGCAATATGCAATTTTTCAAACTCGTTCAATTTGCATCAAATTTGGTGGAAAGTACAATTTTGGTGCGCTGAATTTGAATATGAAACTTACTTTTTGAAATTTTCATATTCTGGGGGAATAAAACGGGGTAAAAAGGGGCAGTATGCAACTTTTACAAGTCCTCCAAATTGCATCAAACTCGGTGAGAAGTACAATTTTGGTGCGCTGAATTCCAATATTGAATTTAATTTATGAAATTTTTGTGCCGAAGAATGTTGAGACCGGACCATAGAACAATAGATTTTCCCCCTATCAAAAAGACTGCACAGCGCATGCGCAGTGAATCAAAAAGGAATTAAGTGCTTGTAAGGGCAAACACTATTTGCCGTTGTGTGATAGGAATTTGTCTACAGGTCAAGAAACAACACCGAGCGCAGTGTTTCCACTTTTAAAAATAAAATTCCTTCCAACTTTTGCGTTATTTCCCTAAATTTCTTTCTAAAATGGGGCAATATGCAATTTTTCAAACTCGTTCAATTTGCATCAAATTTGGTGGAAAGTACAATTTTGGTGCGCTGAATTTGAATATGAAACTTACTTTTTGAAATTTTCATATTCTGGGGGAATAAAACGGGGTAAAAGGGGGCAGTATGCAATTTTTACAAGTCCTCAAATTGCATCAAACTCGGTGAGAAGTACAATTTTGGTGCGCTGAATTCCAATATTGAATTTATTTTATGAAATTTTTGTGCCGAAGAATGTTGAGACCGGACCATAGAACAATAGATTTTCCCCCTATCAAAAAGACTGCACAGCGCATGCGCAGTGAATCAAAAAGGAATTAAGTGCTTGTAAGGGCAAACACTATTTGCCGTTGTGTGATAGGAATTTGTCTACAGGTCAAGAAACAACACCGAGCGCAGTGTTTCCACTTTTAAAAATAAAATTCCTTCCAACTTTTGCGTTATTTCCCTAAATTTCTTTCTAAAATGGGGCAATATGCAATTTTTCAAACTCGTTCAATTTGCATCAAATTTGGTGGAAAGTACAATTTTGGTGCGCTGAATTTGAATATGAAACTTACTTTTTGAAATTTTCATATTCTGGGGAATAAAACGGGGTAAAAGGGGGCAGTATGCAATTTTTACAAGTCCTCAAATTGCATCAAACTCGGTGAGAAGTACAATTTTGGTGCGCTGAATTCCAATATTGAATTTATTTTATGAAATTTTTGTGCCGAAGAATGTTGAGACCGGACCATAGAACAATAGATTTTCCCCCTATCAAAAAGACTGCACAGCGCATGCGCAGTGAATCAAAAAGGAATTAAGTGCTTGTAAGGGCAAACACTATTTGCCGTTGTGTGATAGGAATTTGTCTACAGGTCAAGAAACAACACCGAGCGCAGTGTTTCCACTTTTAAAAATAAAATTTCCTTCCAACTTTTGCGTTATTTCCCTAAATTTCTTTCTAAAATGGGGCAATATGCAATTTTTCAAACTCGTTCAATTTGCATCAAATTTGGTGGAAAGTACAATTTTGGTGCGCTGAATTTGAATATGAAACTTACTTTTTGAAATTTTCATATTCTGGGGGAATAAAACGGGGTAAAAGGGGCAGTATGCAATTTTTACAAGTCCTCCAAATTGCATCAAACTCGGTGAGAAGTACAATTTTGGTGCGCTGAATTCCAATATTGAATTTATTTTATGAAATTTTTGTGCCGAAGAATGTTGAGACGGACCATAGAACAATAGATTTTCCCCCTATCAAAAACTGCACAGCGCATGCGCAGTGAATCAAAAAGGAATTAAGTGCTTGTAAGGGCAAACACTATTTGCCGTTGTGTGATAGGAATTTGTCTACAGGTCAAGAAACAACACCGAGCGCAGTGTTTCCACTTTTAAAAATAAAATTCCCTTCCAACTTTTGCGTTATTTCCCTAAATTTCTTTCTAAAATGGGGCAATATGCAATTTTTCAAACTCGTTCAATTTGCATCAAATTTGGTGGAAAGTACAATTTTGGTGCGCTGAATTTGAATATGAAACTTACTTTTTGAAATTTTCATATTCTGGGGGAATAAAACGGGGTAAAAGGGGGCAGTATGCAATTTTTACAAGTCCTCCAAATTGCATCAAACTCGGTGAGAAGTACAATTTTGGTGCGCTGAATTCCAATATTGAATATATTTTATGAAATTTTTGTGTCGAAGAATGTTGAGAGCGGACCATAGAACAATAGATTTTCCCCCTATCAAAAAGACTGCACAGCGCATGCGCAGTGAATCAAAAAGGAATTGTAGCGTTTAGGATTCGCAGAGAGAAGAACAAGCACAAAACGACAACCGTTCTAAGCAGTAACTGTATAATTCTGATTCTTTAACGCTCAGCTCCAAGTTATATATTTACTCAAGGTACAAGGTTCAATTCTAATTCATATACATATTATAAGGCTGCCAAGGAAGGTATTAAAAGTAAATAAGAAGAAGATATTTAGTGTTATAAGAAAATATCAAGTGTCATTAAGTGCCGGCCTTATTGGCGGCAATACTTACAACGAATGCCGCAATCTACAATAGCGGCACGCTACACCATCCCCCCCTTAATTTAGTTATAAAGAAGTTCTCCAAACCTCAACGGCGGATTTTGCCTCAGTCGTGCGGGTCGAGTGCGGTCATTAGGGGGTGCACAGGGTTTCCGCGCACAGGGCTACCCGCCGGGATACCTGGGACAGGCTCAGGGTTCGAAACAAACAAGGGTGTGTTTTCCTCTACAATAGCAGGTTCCCCGACCACAACTTGATTTTCTGCCGACTCAGTTACTGGGCAGTGCGGCTCACCTCGCCCGGATGGCACAACGCTGACCTTAAGATTATCATGGTGAACTACCTTAGTTTTACCGTCTGCGCAACGTATCCAATAATTCACCCCCCGGTTGTCAAGAATTTCGTACGGGCCGAGCCACCTTTTCCCAAACTTCCACGTTTTGGGGCGACGCAGCCATACGGAACTACCGACTGGATGAGGATTCCATTCAGCTACACGTCGATCGTAATAACTTTTCTGCCTAGCACGACTTTGATCTAAGTTATGTTGCGCAGTCCGCTTGATACTCTGCAGCTTTTGTCTTATCGTCTGCGAATATTCAGATTGATCAGAAGGGTTTTTTAATGGTAAGCTAAGATCTAATTCCAGCGGTGTGCGCGCTTCGCGACCGAAAACTAGTTCGTATGGACTAAACCCAGTAGATTCGTGAACGCTAGTGTTATAAGCGTAAGCTACAAGACTTACCCAAATATCCCAGTCATCCTTATGCGCAGACGCAATAGACGCGAGCATGTCTTGAATAGTGCGGTTCTGACGCTCAACCTGCCCGTCACACTGCGGATGATAGGCAGTAGTGCGTGATTTATGCGTGCCCATTATATCGCAAATTTCCTGCATAAGGTGACTTTCAAAATTGCGGCCTTGGTCGGAATGAATAATAGTAGGCGGACCAAATCGACTGAAAACGCGAGAAACTAAAATTTCGGCTACGGTGCGTGCTTTTTGATTGGGCGTGGGAAATATTTCGCACCACTTAGTGAAATGGTCCATAACTACGAGTAGATGTTTATTACCCCTAGCGGTTTCAGGGAGTGGCCCCATATAGTCCATGGCCCAAAATACAAAAGGCTCACTCACGGTTAAAGGCTGCATGGGTGCAGGATTACGACTAAAGTCGGATTTATTTTGCGCACAAGTTTGGCAAGAACGAACAAAATCAACAATGTGTTGTTTCATCATAGGCCAGAAAAAACGGTTTTTGGTGCGTAAAATAGTTCGCTTAATGCCTAGATGACCAGAAAGTGGGTTGCTATGAATACCGTGCAGCACCGATGGAATCAATTCAGTCGGAATGACAAACGAGTACTCTGGTAACAATTGCTTTTCATGCGGACTTTTAACGAGCAACCCGTTTACAATATGCAAGGTGTCCCAGCAATGCCAAAAGGCTTTTAATACAGGGTCACTACGCCAAGCAAATAGCGGTGGTTTTGGCAGTTTTGCTAATTTCAAATCAATTATAGTGTGTAAGCGACTATCGCTACGCTGTGCGTCAAAAAGATTATAAGACGGCGAAGCAGTAGTGGCGCAAGTCTGAACCGAGTTTTTAGGCTTTTCGGGCAAAAACCGCGACAACGCGTCAGCGTTAGCGTTTGCGGAACCGGGCCTATGCTTGATATCAAAAGTGTATTCTTGCAAGGTCATAAGCCAACGCGCTATGCGGCCCTTGGGTTCGACTGAGTTTAACCAACGCAACGCGCTATGGTCTGTCACTACGGTGAAATGCTTGCCTAGCAAATAAGGCCGAAAATGGTCAACCGCAAAAACAACAGCTAGAGCTTCCTTTTCGGTAGCAGAATAGTTTGCTTCGCGAGCAGTAAGGGTTCGACTTGCATATGAAATAACATGTTCCTGCCCGGCGGAATTAAATTGCGTTAAGATGGCACCAAGGCCTAAATCAGAAGCGTCAGTCTGGAGAACAAACGGTTGATCAAGGCGTGGATACGCTAAAATAGGCGACTTGCACAACTGCGCTTGAATAGTGTTAAATGCGGTTTGTTCTAATTGACCCCATGAAAACTTGACGGATTTTTTGGTAAGCGCAACAAGCGGGGCGGTTACGGTAGCAAAATGCGGAATAAAGCGGCGATAATACCCTGCTAACCCTAGAAATGATCGGACCTGCTCTACGTTAGTAGGATTGGAAAGCTGTGAAACAGCTTCCAGTTTTTTGGATCGGTGTGTATACCCTGCGCGGAAACTATGTGACCAAGAAATAATACACTAGCCGCACCAAAATGACACTTAGTGGCTTTAACGCGCAAATTATGCTGGCGGAAACGAGACAATACTAAGGCTAACCGCTCGCAGTGTTGGTCTATGCTAGAAGACGGTATGATGACGTCATCAAAATAACATAAACATGTATCATATGTTAGTCCTGACAAAACAATTTCAATCGCTCGTTGGAACGTTGCACACCCCCCAGAAACACCAAAGGGAAGACGGAGAAATTCCCATAAGCCGTCGGGCGTAATAAAAGCGGTTTTTTCGCGGTCCTGCGGATCAACGCTAATCTGCCAATAGCCAGAACGTAAATCTAAAGTACTAAAAATGCACGAGCCGTGCAGTGCATCTAATAGATCATCAACCCTAGGCAACGGATGCGCATCTTTCTTGCTGACCGAATTAAGCTTGCGATAATCTATGCAAAAACGATAGCTACCATCCTTCTTTTTTACAAGCACAATAGGGGAGGCCCACGGACTTTTACTCGGTTGGATTACCCCTGGTCAAGCATGTCCTGAACCTGTTTTCTAGTTTCCTCGCGAAATGCGTACGGAAGGCGGCGGGGGTATTGTCTAATTGGGTGAGCAACCCCAGTATCTATCTGGTGTTCAATAACATCAGTATGGCCTAGATTTTCAGCAAAAACATCAGAAAATGCGAGTAGCGTATTTAATATCATTTGTCGGTCGGCAGAGCTAAGATCTTTGCTTAATGCGTTTTCAATATCGCCCCGAATTTTATTTTTGGCTTCTACAGAAGAAAGTACCGGATATAACGGTTGATTGGCGGTATCACAAGGTATTTCAACAACGGGACAAAATTGACAAATACTCTGACCTGTTTGCAACTCGATATCAAAACTTGACGTATTCATTAAACGGACCGGCACATTACATGACTGCGCTTGACATATTAAATAAGCCGGTAAAACATGTTGTGTAATTTAGAATCAGAATCAAAAGGTGAAAGCATGCCTAATTGATCGCGAGCGCCGCGCGGAATTTTGCCGCTAACTAAATTTCAGTACGTGCCGGAATGCAAACACTACTAACTAACTCTACATTAACAGAACACCTATTCGTAGACTGGGTCAGACAACACGATTCTGGTGCACTAGCTGGGTTCTCCTGTTTATCAGTAAGGGGAACTAAGGGTGTGGACCCATGCTTACCCTCTAAAGAATAAGTGCCATTTGTTTTATATGACAACTGTAGGCCATTGCCTGTTAAGAAATCCCAACCTAATATGCATTGTAACGGTTGAATTAATTGAGATGAAATTAAAAATTCACCTGAGTAGGAGTGCTGATGAACACTAGCAAAGACAAATTAAACCGAGCCGAGCCATCAACAGGCAAAGGCTGGCCAGTAACACCTACACAGTTTAAGTCGACTGGATCAAGCGGCGGTGAGGACTGCAAGTTTTGGAAAACACTCTTGCTAATAAACGATTTCATTGAGCCTGTATCAATTAAGGCGCTAACTGTAGACCCATTCAAAAAACATTGGACAAGGGGCTGAGAGCTCAAAGGAAAACTAGAGGCCAAGACAAAACATTGGGGTGACCGTCAATACAGCCCTTTACTGAGGCACCCCGTTGAAGTTTAAAGAACGTGCAGAAGAAGAAGAAGATACTGCATTACCTACATTACCAACAGATACTGAATTTCGACTTACATTTGTAGAAGAAGCTAGTGGCCTAGGCACAGTTTCTTGAGCAGCGTTGCGGTGGTCGGCGTTCACGAAGTTGTTGGCACATTGGTCACGGCTATGCCCCCATCCACGGCACAACGAACAGTTGACATCCCATGGACACTCTCGAGCAAAATGTCCCACTTGGTTGCAGTTGAAACAACGGCGTGGAGCACGACTGTTGCTGGTGTCTTGGGACGGCCATCTTGATCTCGGTGTTGCATTTGGCTGACGTGGCTGTTGTTGTTGCTGAGAAACAGCAGCCTGAAGCTTTTCTTGATTTTTCGTCAAGTTTGCAATGGCGGCAGTCAAACTTGTGATGGCATCTCGAAAGTCATCCGGCGGAGCAGCGTTGGGCACAGCACTGGTGCTCAAGACAGGCGACTCATCCCGGCGAAAGTGATGAACGGCTCGGTAACGTTCGACGAACTCACGCATGTCTTGCAGCGACGGCGTAGGGTTGCCTTCTAGCAGACGCAGACGAATATCGTGCGGCAACTTTTCATAAATTGCCGCGCCAGAAGGGCAGCACGTGCGTCGTCGGACAAATCAGGTTCGGCTTTGCGTAGAAGATCTTCAAGATCCCACAGCAACAAATTCGGATCTTCTGTGGGTCGCAACTTTCGGCAGTCAAACTCAGCGTAGAACAATTCACGGTTCACGACTGGACACAATGCTTTCTTGAGATGAGCCGACAACGTAGCATAGCTTGCCTTTTGCTCAGCGACAAGACCATGGAAATGAGCAGCAGCTGGCCCCTTCAGAAATGCAGGCAATTTCTTCAGTTTATCTTCATCCTTCCATCCGTTAGCAGAAGCACAGCACTCAAAATTACGAAGCCAGGCCACAAAATCACCAGATTCGAATTTCTCGGGAATAATAGAAACAGACATCGTCGAGGACAGCTTGGATCTTCAGCTCTAGCTCCTGTCACCAGATGTAGCGTTTAGGATTCGCAGAGAGAAGAACAAGCACAAAACGACAACCGTTCTAAGCAGTAACTGTATAATTCTGATTCTTTAACGCTCAGCTCCAAGTTATATATTTACTCAAGGTACAAGGTTCAATTCTAATTCATATACATATTATAAGGCTGCCAAGGAAGGTATTAAAAGTAAATAAGAAGAAGATATTTAGTGTTATAAGAAAATATCAAGTGTCATTAAGTGCCGGCCTTATTGGCGGCAATACTTACAACGAATGCCGCAATCTACAATAGCGGCACGCTACAGAATTAAGTGCTTGTAAGGGCAAACACTATTTGCCGTTGTGTGATAGGAATTTGTCTACAGGTCAAGAAACAACAACGAGCACAGCGTTTCCACTTTTAAAAATAAAATTTCCTTCCAACTTTTGCGTTATTTCCCTAAATTTCTTTCTAAAATGGGGCAATATGTAATTTTTCAAACTCGTTCAATTTGCATCAAATTTGGTGGAAAGTACAATTTTGGTGGGCTGAATTCGATATGAAACTTACTTTTTGAATTTTCCACGTTTTGGGGGCATAAAACGGGGTAAAAGGGGGCAATGTGCAATTTTTGAAACTCGTTCAATTTGCATCACATTTGGTGGAAAGTACAATTTTGGTGCGCTGAATTCGAATATTGAATTTATTTTATGAAAATTTTGTGTCGAAGAATGTTGAGACCGGACCATAGAACAATAGATTTCCCCCTATCAAAAGACTGCACAGCGCATGCGCAGTGAATCAAAAAGGAATTAAGTGCTTGTAAGGGCAAACACTATTTGCCGTTGTGTGATAGGAATTTGTCTACAGGTCAAGAAACAACACCGAGCGCAGTGTTTCCACTTTCAAAAATAAAATTCCCTTCCAACTTTTGAGTTATTTCCCTAAATTTCTTTCTAAAATGGGGCAATATGCAATTTTTCAAACTCGTTCAATTTGCATGAAATTTGGTGGAAAGTACATATTTTGGTGCGCTGAATTTGAATATGAAATTTACTTTTTGAAATTTTCATATTCTGGGGGAATAAAACGGGGTAAAAGGGGCCAGTATGCAATTTTTACAAGTCCTCCAAATTGCATCAAACTCGGTGAGAAGTACAATTTTGGTGCGCTGAATTCCAATATTGAATTTATTTTATGAAATTTTTGTGCCGAAGAATGTTGAGACCGGACCATAGAACAATAGATTTTCCCCCTATCAAAAAGACTGCACAGCGCATGCGCAGTGAATCAAAAAGGAATTAAGTGCTTGTAAGGGCAAACACTATTTGCCGTTGTGTGATAGGAATTTGTCTACAGGTCAAGAAACAACACCGAGCGCAGTGTTTCCACTTTTAAAAATAAAATTCCCTTCCAACTGTTGCGTTATTTCCCTAAATTCCTTTCTAAAATGGGGCAATATGCAATTTTTCAAACTCGTTCAATTTGCATCAAATTCGGTGGAAAGTACAATTTTGGTGCGCTGAATTTGAATATGAAACTTACTTTTTGAAATTTTCATATTCTGGGGGAATAAAACGGGGTAAAAGGGGGCAGTATGCAATTTTTACAAGTCCTCCAAATTGCATCAAACTCGGTGAGAAGTACAATTTTGGTGCGCTGAATTCGAATATTGAATTTATTTTATGAAATTTTTGTGCCGAAGAATGTTGAGACCGGACCATAGAACAATAGATTTTCCCCCTATCAAAAAGACTGCACAGCGCATGCGCAGTGAATCAAAAAGGAATTAAGTGCTTGTAAGGGCAAACACTATTTGCCGTTGTGTGATAGGAATTTGTCTACAGGTCAAGAAACAACACCGAGCGCAGTGTTTCCACTTTTAAAAATAAAATTCCCTTCCAACTTTTGCGTTATTTCCCTAAATTTCTTTCTAAAATGGGGCAATATGCAATTTTTCAAACTCGTTCAATTTGCATCAAATTTGGTGGAAAGTACAATTTTGGTGCGCTGAATTTGAATATGAAACTTACTTTTTGAAATTTTCATATTCTGGGGGAATAAAACGGGGTAAAAGGGGCCAGTATGCAATTTTTACAAGTCCTCCAAATTGCATCAAACTCGGTGAGAAGTACAATTTTGGGTGCGCTGAATTCCAATATTGAATTTATTTTATGAAATTTTTGTGCCGAAGAATGTTGAGACCGGACCATAGAACAATAGATTTTCCCCCTATCAAAAAGACTGCACAGCGCATGCGCAGTAAATCAAAAAGGAATTAAGTGCTTGTAAGGGCAAACACTATTTGCCGTTGTGTGATAGGAATTTGTCTACAGGTCAAGAAACAACACCGAGCGCAGTGTTTCCACTTTTAAAAATAAAATTCCCTTCCAACTGTTGCGTTATTTCCCTAAATTCCTTTCTAAAATGGGGCAATATGCAATTTTTCAAACTCGTTCAATTTGCATCAAATTCGGTGGAAAGTACAATTTTGGTGCGCTGAATTTGAATATGAAACTTACTTTTTGAAATTTTCATATTCTGGGGGAATAAAACGGGGTAAAAGGGGGCAGTATGCAATTTTTACAAGTCCTCCAAATTGCATCAAACTCGGTGAGAAGTACAATTTTGGTGCGCTGAATTCCAATATTGAATTTATTTTATGAAATTTTTGTGCCGAAGAATGTTGAGACCGGACCATAGAACAATAGATTTTCCCCCTATCAAAAAGACTGCACAGCGCATGCGCAGTGAATCAAAAAGGAATTAAGTGCTTGTAAGGGCAAACACTATTTGCCGTTGTGTGATAGGAATTTGTCTACAGGTCAAGAAACAACACCGAGCGCAGTGTTTCCACTTTTAAAAATAAAATTCCCTTCCAACTTTTGCGTTATTTCCCTAAATTTCTTTCTAAAATGGGGCAATATGCAATTTTTCAAACTCGTTCAATTTGCATCAAATTTGGTGGAAAGTACAATTTTGGTGCGCTGAATTTGAATATGAAACTTACTTTTTGAAATTTTCATATTCTGGGGGAATAAAACGGGGTAAAAGGGGCCAGTATGCAATTTTTACAAGTCCTCCAAATTGCATCAAACTCGGTGAGAAGTACAATTTTGGTGCGCTGAATTCCAATATTGAATTTATTTTATGAAATTTTTGTGCCGAAGAATGTTGAGACCGGACCATAGAACAATAGATTTTCCCCCTATCAAAAAGACTGCACAGCGCATGCGCAGTAAATCAAAAAGGAATTAAGTGCTTGTAAGGGCAAACACTATTTGCCGTTGTGTGATAGGAATTTGTCTACAGGTCAAGAAACAACACCGAGCGCAGTGTTTCCACTTTTAAAAATAAAATTCCCTTCCAACTTTTGCGTTATTTCCCTAAATTTCTTTCTAAAATGGGGCAATATGCAATTTTTCAAACTCGTTCAATTTGCATCAAATTTGGTGGAAAGTACAATTTTGGTGCGCTGAATTTGAATATGAAAATTACTTTTTGAAATTTTCATATTCTGGGGGAATAAAACGGGGTAAAAGGGGGCAGTATGCAATTTTTACAAGTCCTCCAAATTGCATCAAACTCGGTGAGAAGTACAATTTTGGTGCGCTGAATTCCAATATTGAATTTATTTTATGAAATTTTTGTGCCGAAGAATGTTGAGACCGGACCATAGAACAATAGATTTTCCCCCTATCAAAAAGACTGCACAGCGCATGCGCAGTGAATCAAAAAGGAATTAAGTGCTTGTAAGGGCAAACACTATTTGCCGTTGTGTGATAGGAATTTGTCTACAGGTCAAGAAACAACACCGAGCGCAGTGTTTCCACTTTTAAAAATAAAATTTCCTTCCAACTTTTGCGTTATTTCCCTAAATTTCTTTCTAAAATGGGGCAATATGCAATTTTTCAAACTCGTTCAATTTGCATCAAATTTGGTGGAAAGTACAATTTTGGTGCGCTGAATTTGAATATGAAACTTACTTTTTGAAATTTTCATATTCTGGGGGAACAAAACGGGGTAAAAGGGGGCAGTATGCAATTTTTACAAGTCCTCCAAATTGCATCAAACTCGGTGAGAAGTACAATTTTGGTGCGCTGAATTCCAATATTGAATTTATTTTATGAAATTTTTGTGTCGAAGAATGTTGAGAGCGGACCATAGAACAATAGATTTTCCCCCTATCAAAAAGACTGCACAGCGCATGCGCAGTGAATCAAAAAGGAATTAAGTGCTTGTAAGGGCAAACACTATTTGCCGTTGTGTGATAGGAATTTGTCTACAGGTCAAGAAACAACAACGAGCACAGCGTTTCCACTTTTAAAAATAAAATTTCCTTCCAACTTTTGCGTTATTTCCCTAAATTTCTTTCTAAAATGGGACAATATGTAATTTTTCAAACTCGTTCAATTTGCATCAAATTTGGTGGAAAGTACAATTTTGGTGGGCTGAATTCGATATGAAACTTACTTTTTGAATTTTTCACGTTTTGGGGGCATAAAACGGGGTAAAAGGGGGCAATGTGCAATTTTTGAAACTCGTTCAATTTGCATCACATTTGGTGGAAAGTACAATTTTGGTGCGCAGAATTCGAATATTGAATTTATTTTATGAAAATTTTGTGTCGAAGAATGTTGAGAGCGGACAATAGAACAATAGATTTTCCCCCTATCAAAAAGACTGAAGAGCGCATGCGCCATAAGTCAAAAAGGAATGTAGTGCTTGTAAGGGTAAACACCATTTGCCGTTGTGTGATAGGAATTTGTCTACAGGTCAAGAAACAACAACGAGCACAGCGTTTCCACTTTTAAAAATAAAATTTCCTTCCAACTTTTGCGTTATTTCCCTAAATTTCTTTCTAAAATGGGGCAATATGCAATTTTTCAAACTCGTTCAATTTGCATCAAATTTGGTGGAAAGTACAATTTTGGTGCGCTGAATTTGAATATGAAACTTACTTTTTGAAAATTTTGATATTCTGGGGGAATAAAACGGGGTAAAAGGGGGCAGTATGCAATTTTTACAAGTCCTCCAAATTGCATCAAACTCGGTGAGAAGTACAAATTTGGTGCGCTGAATTCCAATATTAAATTTATTTTATGAAATTTTTGTGCCGAAGAATGTTGAGACCGGACCATAGAACAATAGATTTTTCCCCTATCAAAAAGACTGCACAGCGCATGCGCAGTGAATCAAAAAGGAATTAAATGCTTGTAAGGGCAAACACTATTTGCCGTTGTGTGATAGGAATTTGTCTACAGGTCAAGAAACAACACCGAGCGCAGTGTTTCCACTTTTAAAAATAAAATTTCCTTCCAACTTTTGCGTTATTTCCCTAAATTTCTTTCTAAAATGGGGCAATATGCAATTTTTCAAACTCGTTCAACTTGCATCAAATTTGGTGGAAAGTACAATTTTGGTGCGCTGAATTTGAATATGAAACTTACTTTTTGAAATTTTCATATTCTGGGGAATAAAACGGGGTAAAAGGGGGCAGTATGCAATTTTTACAAGTCCTCCAAATTGCATCAAACTCGGTGAGAAGTACAATTTTGGTGCGCTGAATTCCAATATTGAATTTATTTTATGAAATTTTTGTGCCGAAGAATGTTGAGACCGGACCATAGAACAATAGATTTTCCCCCTATCAAAAAGACTGCACAGCGCATGCGCAGTGAATCAAAAAGGAATTAAGTGCTTGTAAGGGCAAACACTATTTGCCGTTGTGTGATAGGAATTTGTCTACAGGTCAAGAAACAACACCGAGCGCAGTGTTTCCACTTTTAAAAATAAAATTTCCTTCCAACTTTTGCGTTATTTGCCTAAATTTCTTTCTAAAATGGGGCAATATGCAATTTTTCAAACTCGTTCAATTTGCATCAAATTTGGTGGAAAGTACAATTTTGGTGCGCTGAATTTGAATATGAAACTTACTTTTTGAAATTTTCATATTCTGGGGGAATAAAACGGGGTAAAAGGGGGCAGTATGCAATTTTTACAAGTCCTCCAAATTGCATCAAACTCGGTGAGAAGTACAATTTTGGTGCGCTGAATTCCAATATTGAATTTATTTTATGAAATTTTTGTGCCGAAGAATGTTGAGACCGGACCATAGAACAATAGATTCTCCCCCTATCAAAAAGACTGCACAGCGCATGCGCAGTGAATCAAAAAGGAATTAAGTGCTTGTAAGGGCAAACACTATTTGCCGTTGTGTGATAGGAATTTGTCTACAGGTCAAGAAACAACACCGAGCGCAGTGTTTCCACTTTTAAAAATAAAATTTCCTTCCAACTTTTGCGTTATTTCCCTAAATTTCTTTCTAAAATGGGGCAATATGCAATTTTTCAAACTCGTTCAATTTGCATCAAATTTGGTGGAAAGTACAATTTTGGTGCGCTGAATTTGAATATGAAACTTACTTTTTGAAATTTTCATATTCTGGGGGAATAAAACGGGGTAAAAGGGGGCAGTATGCAATTTTTACAAGTCCTCCAAATTGCATCAAACTCGGTGAGAAGTACAATTTTGGTGCGCTGAATTCCAATATTGAATTTATTTTATGAAATTTTTGTGCCGAAGAATGTTGAGACCGGACCATAGAACAATAGATTTTCCCCCTATCAAAAAGACTGCACAGCGCATGCGCAGTGAATCAAAAAGGAATTAAGTGCTTGTAAGGGCAAACACTATTTGCCGTTGTGTGATAGGAATTTGTCTACAGGTCAAGAAACAACACCGAGCGCAGTGTTTCCACTTTTAAAAATAAAATTCCCTTCCAACTTTTGCGTTATTTCCCTAAATTTCTTTCTAAAATGGGGCAATATGCAATTTTTCAAACTCGTTCAATTTGCATCAAATTTGGTGGAAAGTACAATTTTGGTGCGCTGAATTTGAATATGAAACTTACTTTTTGAAATTTTCATATTCTGGGGGAATAAAACGGGGTAAAAGGGGGCAGTATGCAATTTTTACAAGTCCTCCAAATTGCATCAAACTCGGTGAGAAGTACAATTTTGGTGCGCTGAATTCCAATATTGAATTTATTTTATGAAATTTTTGTGCCGAAGAATGTTGAGACCGGACCATAGAACAATAGATTTTCCCCCTATCAAAAAGACTGCACAGCGCATGCGCAGTGAATCAAAAAGGAATTAAGTGCTTGTAAGGGCAAACACTATTTGCCGTTGTGTGATAGGAATTTGTCTACATGTCAAGAAACAACACCGAGCGCAGTGTTTCCACTTTTAAAAATAAAATTTCCTTCTAACTTTTGCGTTATTTCCCTAAATTTCTTTCTAAAATGGGGCAATATGCAATTTTTCAAACTCGTTCAATTTGCATCAAATTTGGGGGAAAGTACAATTTTGGTGCGCTGAATTTGAATATGAAACTTACTTTTTGAAATTTTCATATTCTGGGGGAATAAAACGGGGTAAAAGGGGGCAGTATGCAATTTTTACAAGTCCTCCAAATTGCATCAAACTCGGTGAGAAGTACAATTTTGGTGCGCTGAATTCGAATATTGAATTTATTTTATGAAATTTTTGTGTCGAAGAATGTTGAGAGCGGACCATAGAACAATAGATTTTCCCCCTATCAAAAGACTGCACAGCGCATGCGCAGTGAATCAAAAAGGAATTAAGTGCTTGTAAGGGCAAACACTATTTGCCGTTGTGTGATAGGAATTTGTCTACAGGTCAAGAAACAACAACGAGCACAGCGTTTCCACTTTTAAAAATAAAATTTCCTTCCAACTTTTGCGTTATTTCCCTAAATTTCTTTCCAAAATGGGGCAATATGTAATTTTTCAAACTCGTTCAATTTGCATCAAATTTGGTGGAAAGTACAATTTTGGTGGGCTGAATTCGATATGAAACTTACTTTTTGAATTTTTCACGTTTTGGGGGCATAAAACGGGGTAAAAGGGGGCAATGTGCAATTTTTGAAACTCGTTCAATTTGCATCACATTTGGTGGAAAGTAGAATTTTGGTGCGCTGAATTTGAATATGAAACTTACTTTTTGAAATTTTCATATTCTGGGGGAATAAAACGGGGTAAAAGGGGGCAGTATGCAATTTTTACAAGTCCTCCAAATTGCATCAAACTCGGTGAGAAGTACAATTTTGGTGCGCTGAATTCCAATATTGAATTTATTTTATGAAAATTTTGTGTCGAAGAATGTTGAGAGCGGACCATAGAACAATAGATTTTCCCCCTATCAAAAAGACTGCACAGCGCATGCGCAGTGAATCAAAAAGGAATTAAGTGCTTGTAAGGGCAAACACTATTTGCCGTTGTGTGATAGGAATTTGTCTACAGGTCAAGAAACAACAACGAGCACAGTGTTTCCACTTTTAAAAATAAAATTTCCTTCCAACTTTTGCGTTATTTCCCTAAATTTCTCTCTAAAATGGGGCAATATGTAATTTTTCAAACTCGTTCAATTTGCATCAAATTTGGTGGAAAGTACAATTTTGGTGGGCTGAATTCGATATGAAACTTACTTTTTGAATTTTTCACGTTTTGGGGGCATAAAACGGGGTAAAAGGGGGCAATGTGCAATTTTTGAAACTCGTTCAATTTGCATCACATTTGGTGGAAAGTAGAATTTTGGTGCGCTGAATTTGAATATGAAACTTACTTTTTGAAATTTTCATATTCTGGGGGAATAAAACGGGGTAAAAGGGGGCAGTATGCAATTTTTACAAGTCCTCCAAATTGCATCAAACTCGGTGAGAAGTACAATTTTGGTGCGCTGAATTCCAATATTGAATTTATTTTATGAAAATTTTGTGTCGAAGAATGTTGAGAGCGGACCATAGAACAATAGATTTTCCCCCTATCAAAAAGACTGCACAGCGCATGCGCAGTGAATCAAAAAGGAATTAAGTGCTTGTAAGGGCAAACACTATTTGCCGTTGTGTGATAGGAATTTGTCTACAGGTCAAGAAACAACAACGAGCACAGTGTTTCCACTTTTAAAAATAAAATTTCCTTCCAACTTTTGCGTTATTTCCCTAAATTTCTCTCTAAAATGGGGCAATATGTAATTTTTCAAACTCGTTCAATTTGCATCAAATTTGGTGGAAAGTACAATTTTGGTGGGCTGAATTCGATATGAAACTTACTTTTTGAATTTTTCACGTTTTGGGGGCATAAAACGGGGTAAAAGGGGGCAATGTGCAATTATTGAAACTCGTTCAATTTGCATCACATTTGGTGGAAAGTACAATTTTGGTGCGCAGAATTCGAATATTGAATTTATTTTATGAAACTTTTGTGTCGAAGAATGTTGAGAGCGGACAATAGAACAATAGATTTTCCCCCTATCAAAAAGACTGAAGAGCGCATGCGCCATAAGTCAAAAAGGAATGTAGTGCTTGTAAGGGTAAACACCATTTGCCGTTGTGTGATAGGAATTTGTCTACAGGTCAAGAAACAACACCGAACGCAGTGCCTCCACTTTTAAAAATAAAACTTCCTTCCAACTTTTGCGTTATTTCCCTAAATTTCTTTCTAAAATGGGGCAATGTTCAATTTTTGAAAGTCGTTCAATTTGCATCAAATTTGGTGGAAAGTACAATTTTGGTGCGCTCAATTCGAATATGAAACTTACTTTTAGATATTTTGATGTTTTGGGGGTATAAAATTGGGCCAAAGGGGGCAGTATGCAACTTTTGAAACTCCTCCAATTTGCATCAAACTCGGAGAGAAGTACATTTTTGGGGCGCTGAATTCGAATATTGACTTTTTTTTAATGAAATTTTCGTGAAGAAGAATGTTGAGAGCGGACAATAGAACAATAGATTTCCCCTATCAAAAAGACTGCACAGCGCATGCGCACAAAAAAAATATAGTGCTTGTAAGGGTAAACACCATTTGCCGTTGTGTGATAGGAATTTGTCTACAGGTCAAGAACCAACACCGAGCACAGTGTTTCCACTTTTAAAAATAAAATTCCCTTCCAACTTTTGCGTTATTTCCCTAAATTTCTTTCTAAAATGGGGCAATATGCAATTTTACAAACTCCTTCAATTTGCATCAAATTCGGTGGAAAGTACAATTTTGGTGCGCTGAATTTGAATATGAAACTTACTTTTTGAAATTTTCATATTCTGGGGGAATAAAACGGGGTAAAAGGGGGCAGTATGCAATTTTTACAAGTCCTCCAAATTGCATCAAACTCGGTGAGAAGTACAATTTTGGTGCGCTGAATTCCAATATTGAATTTATTTTATGAAAATTTTGTGTCGAAGAATGTTGAGAGCGGACCATAGAACAATAGATTTTCCCCCTATCAAAAAGACTGCACAGCGCATGCGCAGTGAATCAAAAAGGAATTAAGTGCTTGTAAGGGCAAACACTATTTGCCGTTGTGTGATAGGAATTTGTCTACAGGTCAAGAAACAACAACGAGCACAGCGTTTCCACTTTTAAAAATAAAATTTCCTTCCAACTTTTGCGTTATTTCCCTAAATTTCTCTCTAAAATGGGGCAATATGTAATTTTTCAAACTCGTTCAATTTGCATCAAATTTGGTGGAAAGTACAATTTTGGTGGGCTGAATTCGATATGAAACTTACTTTTTGAATTTTTCACGTTTTGGGGGCATAAAACGGGGTAAAAGGGGGCAATGTGCAATTTTTGAAACTCGTTCAAATTGCATCACATTTGGTGGAAAGTACAATTTTGGTGCGCAGAATTCGAATATTGAATTTATTTTATGAAATTTTTGTGCCGAAGAATGTTGAGACCGGACCATAGAACAATAGATTTTCCCCCTATCAAAAAGACTGCACAGCGCATGCGCAGTGAATCAAAAAGGAATTAAGTGCTTGTAAGGGCAAACACTATTTGCCGTTGTGTGATAGGAATTTGTCTACAGGTCAAGAAACAACACCGAGCGCAGTGTTTCCACTTTTAAAAATAAAATTCCCTTCCAACTTTTGCGTTATTTCCCTAAATTTCTTTCTAAAATGGGGCAATATGCATTTTTTCAAACTCGTTCAATTTGCATCAAATTTGGTGGAAAGTACAATTTTGGTGCGCTGATTTTTGAATATTGACTTTTTTTTAATGAAATTTTTGTGTCAAAGAATGTTGAGAGCGGACAATAGAACAATAGATTTCCCCCTATCAAAAAGACTGAAGAGCGCATGCGCCATAAGTCAAAAAGGAATGTAGTGCTTGTAAGGGTAAACAATATTTGCCGTTGTGTGATAGGAATTTGTCTACAGGTCAAGAAACAACACCGAGCGCAGTGCTTCCCCTTTTAAAAATAAAATTTCCTTCCAACTTTTGCGTTATTTCCCTAAATTTCTTTCCAAATATTGTGAAATTTCCTTTCAATTTCCTTTCACGTGTATACCAATAATTTTAAGCACAAACGCACTAAAATGGCCGCAAAATGACAAACTTCCAAAGAGCAAACTTCGAAAGCCATAAATGAAAAACATGCGTAAGACCAGGTTATGGCATCAACAAGTGAATAAATAGCGTCCCAAACAGGCTAATTTTTTGAAACACTAATTATAGTGCTCGTTTTTCGAACTGGAGTGAACGGGGAGACGTC
>RQOL01000734.1:0-11859 GCA_013076295.1 Sanderia malayensis | reverse complement strand
CCAGCTCATTATAATCTTTCAGAGACATCTTTATAAGGAGTAACGTTAATCAATATATAAAACATCATTATGGAAAAAAACGATGATTGTGACGACAGAGGCGGCACCACGGGGAGGACTGGGGAGGACATGTCCTCCCAATATTTTCCAGGGCCGATTTTTCAATTCGTCGAAATCCGAGGAGAAATATTTAGGGGGTGGTACGATGGCAAACTGTTGGCAAAATGTAATAATATAACAATTTTACCCAGGTTTACAGTAAATGCCTTTTGCGTGATATATCTATAAAACCTTACAAAAAATCCATTTTTTTCTAATGGGCGTGGCTTCCAAAATGGGCGTGTCCTAACAAATTTCCCCGGTCCTCCCCACTTTCTGAGGGCTGGTGCCGCCTCTGTGTGACGATGATTCTTTTAATGAACAATGTTTCGAACAACAACCGTTGGAAAACTCACTTCTGATGATGCCTGGCTCCAGGCCAGGCGAAAATTTAAGTATATAAAAACCGAGGTTAGTTTTTTCCATAGCTCATTATAAATAAAGAACACAACAATAATTACTCTATCGCTAAATATTTGGGACAATTTAATTATTTGTCAACATGTTTTTCTCGGTAACCTTGATTTTAACCCAAATTGTGGAACCTAGTTCAAAATGTGTAACCTAGTTCAAGTTGTGGAACCTAGTTCAAATTGTTGAATCTAGTTCAAATTGTTGAACCTAGTTCAAATTGTGGAACCTAGTTCAAAATGTGGAACCTAGTTCAAGTTGTGGAACCTGGTTCCAATTGTTCAATCTAGTTCAACTTGTTGAACCTAGTTCAAATTGTGGAACCTAGTTCAAAATGTGGAACCTAGTTCAAGTTGTGGAACCTGGTTCCAATTGTTGAATCTAGTTCAACTTGTTGAACTTAGTTCAAATTGTGGAACCTAGTTCAAGTTGTTGAACCTAGTTTAAATTGTCGAATCTGGTTCAAAAAGTTGAACCTAGTTCAAATTTTTGGAACCTAGTTCAAAATGTGGAACCTAGTTCAAGTTGTTGAGCCTAGTTTAAATTGTCGAATCTAGTTCAAAAAGTTGAACCTAGTTCAAATTGTTGAACTTAGTTAAAATTGTGGAACCTAGTTCAAGTTGTGGAACCTGGTTCCAATTGTTGAATCTAGTTCAACTTGTTGAACTTAGTTCAAATTGTGGAACCTAGTTCAAGTTGTTGAACCTAGTTTAAATTGTCGAATCTGGTTCAAAAAGTTGAACCTAGTTCAAATTTTTGGAACCTAGTTCAAAATGTGGAACCTAGTTCAAGTTGTGGAACCTGGTTCCAATTGTTCAATCTAGTTCAACTTGTTGAACCTAGTTCAAATTGTGGAACCTAGTTCAAAATGTGGAACCTAGTTCAAGTTGTGGAACCTGGTTCCAATTGTTGAATCTAGTTCAACTTGTTGAACTTAGTTCAAATTGTGGAACCTAGTTCAAGTTGTTGAACCTAGTTTAAATTGTCGAATCTGGTTCAAAAAGTTGAACCTAGTTCAAATTTTTGGAACCTAGTTCAAAATGTGGAACCTAGTTCAAGTTGTTGAGCCTAGTTTAAATTGTCGAATCTAGTTCAAAAAGTTGAACCTAGTTCAAATTGTTGAATCCAGTTCAAATTGTTGAACCCAGTTCAAATTGTGGAACCTAGTTCAAAATGTGTAACCTAATTCAAGTTGTGGAACCTAGTTCAAATTGTTGAATCTAGTTCAAATTGTTGAACTTAGTCCAAATTGTGGAACCTAGTTCAAAATGTGGAACCTAGTTCAAGTTGTGGAACCTAGTTCAAATTGTTGAATCTATTCAAATTGTTGAACTTAGTCCAAATTGTGGAACCTAGTTCAAAATGTGGAACCTAGTTCAAGTTGTGAACCTAGTTCAAATTGTTGAATCTAGTTCAAATTGTTGAACTTAGTTCGAACTGTGGAGCCTAGTTCAAAATGTGGAACCTAATTCAAGTTGTAGAGCCTGGTTCCAATTGTTGAATGTAGTTCAAATTTTTGAACTTAGTTCAAATTGTGGAACCTAGTTCAAAATGTGTAACCTAGTTCAAGTTGTGGAACCTAGTTCAAATTGTTGAATCTAGTTCAAATTGTAACTAGTTTCAAATTGGGAACCTAGTTCAAAATGGAACCTAGTTCAAGTTGTGGAACCTGGTTCCAATTGTTGAATCTAGTTCAACTTGTTGAACCTAGTTCAAATTGTGGAACCTAGTTCAAAATGTGAACCTAGTTCAAGTTGTGGAACTGGTTCCAATTGTTGAATCTAGTTCAACTTGTGAACTTAGTTAAATTGTGGAACCTAGTTCAAGTTGTTGAACCTAGTTTAAATTGTCGAATCTGGTTCAAAAGTTGAACTAGTTCAAATTTTGGAACCCAGTTCAAAATGTGGAACCTAGTTCAAGTTGTAGCCTAGTTTAAATTGTCAATCTAGTTCAAAAAGTTGAACCTAGTTCAAATTGTTGAACTTAGTCAAATGTGGAACCTAGTTCAAAATGTGGAACCTAGTTCAAGTTGTGGAACCTATTCAAATCTGTTAACCAGTTCAAATTGTTGAACCAGTTCAAATTGTAACCTAGTTCAAAATGTACATAACCTAGTTCAAAGTTGTGGAACCTAGTTCAAATTGTTGAATCTAGTTCAAATGTTGAACTTAGTCAAAATTTGGAACCTAGTTCAAATGTAACCTAGTTCAAGTTGTGGAACCTAGTTCAAATTGTTGATCTAGTTCAAATTGTTGAACTTAGTTCAATTGTGGAGCCTAGTTCAAAATGTGGAACCTAATTCAAGTTGTGGAGCCTGTTCCAATTGTTGAATGTAGTTCAAATTTTGAACTTAGTTCGAATTGTGGAACCTAGTTCAAAATGTGGAACCTAGTTCAAGTTGTGGAACCTAGTTCAAATTGTTGAATCCAGTTCAAATTGTTGAACCTTGTTCAAATTTTGGAACCTAGTTCAAAATGTGGAACTAGTTCAAGTTGTGGAACCTAGTTCAAATTGTTGAACCTAGTTCAAAAGTTGAACCTAGTTCAAATTGTGGAACCTAGTTCAAAATGTGTAACCTAGTTCAAGTTGTGGAACCTAGTTCAAATTGTTGAATCTAGTTCAAATTGTTGAACCTAGTTCAAATTGTGGAACCTAGTTCAAAATGTGGAACCTAGTTCAAGTTGTGGAACCTAGTTCAAAATGTGGAACCTAGTTCAAGTTGTGGAACCTAGTTCAATTGTTGAATCTAGTTCAAATTGTTGAACTTAGTTCAAATTGTGGAACCTAGTTCAAGTTGTTGAACCTAGTTTCAAATTGTCGAATCTGTTCAAAAGTTGAACCTAGTTCAAATTGTGGAACCTAGTTCAAAATGTGGAACCTAGTTCAAGTTGTTGAGCCTAGTTCAAATTGTCGAATCTAGTTCAAAAAGTTGAACCTAGTTCAAATTGTTGAACTTAGTTCAAATTGTGGAAACCTAGTTCAAAATGTGGAACCTAGTTCAAGTTGTGGAACCTAGTTCAAATTGTTGAATCCAGTTCAAATTGTTGAACCAGTTCAAATTGTGGAACCTAGTTCAAAATGTGTAACCTAGTTCAAGTTGTGGAACTAGTTCAAATTGTTGAATCTAGTTCAAATTGTTGAACTTAGTTCGAATTGTGGAGCCTAGTTCAAAATGTGGAACCTAATTCAAGTTGTGAGCCTGTTCAAATTGTTGAATGTAGTTCAAATTTTTGAACTTAGTTCGAATTGTGGAGCCTAGTTCAAAATGTGGAACCTAGTTCAAGTTGTGGAACCTAGTTCAAATTGTAACCTAGTTCAAAAGTTGAACCTAACTCAAATTGTGGAACCTAGTTCAAAATGTGTAACCT
Organism: Sanderia malayensis; assembly: GCA_013076295.1. Taxonomy (NCBI): domain Eukaryota; kingdom Metazoa; phylum Cnidaria; class Scyphozoa; order Semaeostomeae; family Pelagiidae; genus Sanderia; species Sanderia malayensis. Next base: position 7,981 of record RQOL01000734.1, on the reverse strand, counting down.
AGTTCAAGTTGTGGAACCTAGTTCAAATTGTTGAATCTAGTTCAAATTGTTGAACCTAGTTCAAATTGTGGAACCTAGTTCAAAATGTGGAACCTAGTTCAAGTTGTGGAACCTAGTTCAAATTGTTGAATCTAGTTCAAATTGTTGAACTTAGTTCAAATTGTGGAACCTAGTTCAAAATGTGGAACCTAGTTCAAGTTGTGGAACCTAGTTCAAATTGTTGAATCCAGTTCAAATTGTTGAACTAGTTCAATTTTGGAACCTAGTTCAAAATGTGGAACCTAGTTCAAGTTGTGGAACCTAGTTCAAATTGTTGAATCTAGTTCAAAGTTGAACCTAGTTCAAATTGTGGAACCTAGTTCAAAATGTGTAACCTAGTTCAAGTTGGGAACCTAGTTCAAATTGTTGAATCTAGTTCAAATTGTTGAACCTAGCAAATTGTGGAACCTAGTTCAAAATGTGGAACCTAGTTCAAGTTGTGGAACCTAGTTCAAATTGTTGAATCTAGTTCAAATTGTTGAATCTAGTTCAAATTGTTGAACCTAGTTCAAATTGTTGAACCTAGTTTAAATTGTGAATCTAGTTCAAAGTTGAACTAGTTCAAATTGTTGAACTTAGTTCAAATTGTGGAACCTAGTTCAAAATGTGGAACCTAGTTCAAGTTGTGGAACCTAGTTCAAATTGTTGAATCCAGTTCAAATTGTTGAACCAGTTCAAATTGTGGAACCTAGTTCAAAATGTGTAACCTAGTTCAAGTTGTGGAACCTAGTTCAAATTGTTCTAGTTCAAATTGTTGAACTTAGTCCAAATTGTGGAACCTAGTTCAAAATGTGGAACCTAGTTCAAGTTGTGGAACCTAGTTCAAATTGTTGAATCTAGTTCAAATTGTTGAACTTAGTTCAAATTGTGGAACCTAGTTCAAAATGTGGAACCTAGTTCAAGTTGTGGAACCTAGTTCAAATTGTTGAATCTAGTTCAAATTGTTGAACTTAGTTCAATTGTGGACCTAGTTCAAAATGTGGAACCTAGTTCAAGTTGTGGAACCTAGTTCAATTGTTGAATCTAGTTCAAATTGTTGAACTTAGTTCAAATTGTGGAACTAGTTCAAATGTGGAACCTAGTTCAAGTTGTGGAACCTAGTTCAAATTGTTGAATCTAGTTCAAATTGTTGAACCTAGTTCAAATTGTGGAACCTAGTTCAAAATGTGGAACCTAGTTCAAGTTGTGGAACCTGGTTCCAATTGTTGAATCTAGTTCAACTTGTTGAACTTAGTTCAAATTGTGGAACCTAGTTCAAGTTGTTGAACCTAGTTTAAATTGTCGAATCTGCTTCAATAAGTTGAACCTAGTTCAAATTTTTGGAACCCAGTTCAAAATGCGGAACCTAGTTCAAGTTGTTGAGCCTAGTTTAAATTGTCGAATCTAGTTCAAAAAGTTGAACCTAGTTCAAATTGTTGAACTTAGTTCAAATTGTGGAAACCTAGTTCAAAATGTGGAACCTAGTTCAAGTTGTGGAACCTAGTTCAAATTGTTGAATCCAGTTCAAATTGTTGAACCCAGTTCAAATTGTGGAACCTAGTTCAAAATGTGTAACCTAGTTCAAGTTGTGGAACCTATTTCAAATTGTTGAATCTAGTTCAAATTGTTGAACTTAGTCCAAATTGTGGAACCTAGTTCAAAATGTGGAACCTAGTTCAAGTTGTGGAACCTAGTTCAAATTGTTGAATCTAGTTCAAATTGTTGAACTTAGTTCGAATTGTGGAGCCTAGTTCAAAATGTGGAACCTAATTCAAGTTGTAGAGCCTGGTTCCAATTGTTGAATGTAGTTCAAATTTTTGAACTTAGTTCGAATTGTGGAGCCTAATTCAAAATGTGGAACCTAATTCAAGTTGTGGAACCTAGTTCAAATTTTTGAATCCAGTTCAAATTGTTGAACCTTGTTTAAATTTTGGAACCTAGTTCAAAATGTGGAACTTAGTTCAAGTTGTGGAACCTAGTTCAAATTGCTCAACCTAGTTCAAAAAGTTGAACCTAACTCAAATTGTGGAACCTAGTTCAAAATGTGTAACCTAGTTCAAGTTGTGGAACCTAGTTCAAATTGTTGAATCTAGTTCAAATTGTTGAACCTACAATCCTTGCCAAAAAGACTTGGAACGGTTGAAAATATTGCTAACTGAAACACAATACGCGGCCTCTTAGAGCACAAACAACAAATGCTTGTCAGGTACCTCTCCCTCCCCTCCCCCCAAAAAACAATGTTGGTTGTTGGTTGTAAGGCATGTAGCATACTCGTGAATAGCGATTACCCGCTGAAAAATAGACACAGTGAACAAAGATCAACATTGTATCGGGGGGAGGGGAGAAAATTTTGCAGAACGGAATGAAAATATTAGTAGCGTTCCAGCATTTTTGGCCAGGATTGTCTGACACGCTTTGAATACAAATCGTGCTGAAGCCTGTAATTTTTTTGAAAACCTCACGAAGTTAGACCTGTGAATCACGAATATAAAATTATTTTTGCAATTTCACCTGTATCTTTAATGAAAATGACGTCATTTGGAGCCAAAACGGTCTATTTTTATGGGTTTTGGTCATTTTTACCCTACTTTCTCATAATGATTATGTTTTAATGTTCTTAGCATCTCTGGGCTCTCATAAATTGTGATTATTTATGTTTACGGACGCCTTTCAATTGCCTGCTGTGCTATACTTTATGTTTATGAGTGAAAAGTTGAATGTGTAAAATAACATGAAATCGAGGCTGTCGCTAGTAGCTCATTTTTCTAGAGAATAGAAAGTGTCAGCTGTGGCAAACTCAAAATTTCATCTGTAATAAGCAATCCATTGAATCGTCTTTTGCTATTTTTAGTTTAAAACCCCTGAGATGCTTCAAAAGCTATAGAAATAGCGTGAAAATTATCTATTGTCCAGTCCGAGGTCACTAGAGAACGACAAACAATAGCAAGAACAATATCAGTGATGTAGTGCCGAATCTAGTTGTTTACAGCTACAATAACTGTTAAATGTCGGGTCACAGCACAGGTTTAGTAGATATTAAGATCCAGTGAGAGACGCACTTCTAATTTCGTAATGGCCTTTAAGAAGAAGATATGTTCCAAAACACGAGCTCTAGCCTATTTAATGGTTGCCCAACAAGGTAAAAGCTTTCGAGAAGTATCAAGGATTCTGAAAATTTCACATTCATCTGTTTATCGATGCTATACCGAAGGAATAGATTCTACTCAAAGAACAAAGAAGCAAGGAAATGAGAAAAAGAAGCGTGGACGGCCAAGAATTTTGTCAGAGCGACAAGTCTCGTACTTTTTACGAACATTTCATGCATTGCGTGCTGATGGTCGAAATCCAACAGTAAAGGAAATAATGAATGAAGCTGGTGTTACGGATGGCAGCTACAGAACATATGTCCGTATACTTAATGATGCCGGGTATCGTAAGTTGCAGCCAAGAAAGAAGGGCTTGTTGTCTGTCAAAGATAAAGTCAGCCGCAAAAGGTTCGCTAGGCAAGCATTAAAGCAACACGAGGATAGTTTCTGGACAAAAGAAGTGGCGTTCTACTTAGATGGCGTATCATTTATACACAAATATAACCCATTTCAAGAAGCCTCAAAACCAAAAGGACGCATTTACAGAAAGCGAAGTGAAGGTCTGAGATACACAACAAGTGGCTCAAAGAATCTCGCCGGTGGCAGAAGATTTCATGTTCTTGTCGCTGTATCATACAATTCAGGCGTGATTATGGTGGAACCATATGAAAAAATGACTGGACAGTTCTTTGCAGACTTTGTTAGAAGCAAGCTTCCGCGTGCATTTATTGGAGCACGTGTTCAGTGCAGAAAAAGCAGAATGGCAAAGTTCTTCGTCATGGACAATGAGCCATGTCAGACTAGTAAGCTTGCCATGGATGCATTACACGATATCGGTGCAACGTTATTGAGGATACCAGCAAGGTCACCAGACCTCAATCCAATTGAAAACGTTTTTCATAATGTTAAGCGTGCATTACAGAACCAAGCATTGGCTAAGAAATTAACAAGAGAATCATATGAGGAGTTTTCAAGAAGAGTGTTGGATACACTATGGAACTTTGACAAAGACGTTATACAGAGAACAATAGATAACATGCCTCAGCGTATGAAGTTAATTGTTGCTACTAAGGGTGACAGAACAAAATACTGAAAATATACTAGAGCTTTTGTCTATTTATTATTTTATCTCTCATTTTGTCGTTTCAAGTTGATATTTTGCGATGTGACATTTTTAACCTAATTGTATTTCTCTTCGTCAAGTGTATTCTGCTATGCTCTCTGCGCATTATTGCACGGTATTTCATGAACTGCTGGATTTGAAATCTCATCGGAGTTTATGTTTACATACTGACAATTGTGTATAAACCATTAGCAAAAAGCAATGTGGTCTCATGAAGGCCTAATTTCTCATTTCTAGAAATTTCCTATGACATGACAAATAAGAGAAACAACGATATCCACGGTTACCACGACGGCGGCCATTACAAAAGCGGATATTTAGCAGTACAATTAAGCAATATATTACTAATTTTGAGGTAAGATTCTCATCTTTATGCATCTGTTGTTTTTATGGCATGTCTTTAAAAAGTATTTTTCAATTATCTCCCATTATTCATGCAAAACGTATACGGTGGCCAGTCATTTCTAAATGAAATTTGATATCTTCGTTTCTATTCTTTATTATTTACTGGCAACCGTACAAAAAACCCTCATAAGTGAAGTTTTAATGCGAGCAGACAAAAAATAGACAACACATGTGATTTATAACGATTGAAAATGTTATGCTATATCTAAATATGTGAGTATATATATTGAAAATTATATCAAACACAAAATTACTAAAAATGTTTCACGGTGGCCACCGTGGATAGCGTGAACAAAGCTTCGACCAAACACATTGTTGACATATTATGCAATGAGCATCGCAAAGCAATTTGCACAGCAAGGAACTCTTTGCATTCATCCACCTGAAGTTGATGACGTAATGCAAAATGTTTCCACCTCACATCCATCATTTCGGTTTCCCGCTCATCAATTGTCCCATTTTTTAAATATATCAGGGGTGCTTTGCTTGTGCAGAAAACTGGGGTATCTTTGATTAAGCAGATATCTTGCGAGTAGTGCGTCTTTGGAGCAGGAAAATGAACTAACTGTCCTTCCAGTAGCAGGAGCATATCTGCCCAAGATATTATATTTCTTTCCCAGCGGAAGTCGTTCAAGAATATGACTTCTTTTGTTCCACCCCGACCCATGCAAATGTTCCTGCAGCTGGGTTACAAAATGCGTCAAACACCTCTACGAGAGGGTTTAGCAAAAATGTTTCCCGCAATTTGCTGGACCAGTAAGCAAGATATTCCGCCCTTTGCCCCTACCTTTCTGCAGAAGATCCTTTACTGCCTTAGAAAAATCTGCGACATCAATGCCATTCCGCTCCAACACTTCGGTAGCACACTTTAGCCATTGCCTATCACAAATGCAGGGCTTATCGAGGGCATTGGTTAGAATCTCCATTCTCAGCATGTTCTGTCTCTGCAAGGTCTGTTCTGCTGTTTCAGCATCCCACACAGTTGCAATAAATTCTACAATGGTCTTTGTAGACTTTCAATGCAAAATTTGTACAAGGCGGGTTGTCCTTCTTTTCTCAGTGCATTAGCATGCTGCAGAAGGTGAATTCTATCGCGAATGCTGTTTTTCACAATCAGTTCAGCAACCTCTAGCTTCCCCATGCGTTTTCCTTTTTTTTCCATTTTTTTGGTCACCTTCACATTTGTTGCTGCATAGGTCTTTGGCTTCACAACTACATCTGGGTGAGAATCACTGTAAAGCACATGCCTGTCTTCCTTCTTCACGTAGTTGTACGCACTATAGTACCCGCCATGCCAGAGAAGTTTACAGTAATACATGGGTTTGCTGAATATGCTGTCTTACACGGCTCCAACGTGTTGGCCTGTCTAATAAAACAGCCATATGATAATGTGGCGTGCCATCTTGATGCTCTTCTACACAGCAACACCAATGCTTAATTGAAGATGACGTCACTTCTGCAAATGCAGATGTCACTGCCTCTGCAAATCTTTTCTTATCGTACTCAGTTGTATTTGCTCTGCTCCAAGTTACTAAGTACGCCTGTCTTTTCATTTTGACAGCTAACTGTTCTGGCTCGAAATCTTCCTCGTTACTCATAATTTCATCATTATTATTGCAAGCCATCTTATCTATAGTCCACTCGTGTTACAGAGGCATCGAAACTAAAGAAATTATTATCCCTGCCAGTAAAGTCAACTCAGTTAGCAACGTGTGGATATTTACAGTGCATTGAGTGCTGGAACGGCATCAACTATCTCTTGCCGCATACTGTCGTCATTACTTTGTGTCTATTCTCCCGCACATGCAACTTCCTGCTTAAGCCCATTTGTTAGACAGTTGGAATATATTTCATGAAAATGATAATACTAAACTTATAAACTCCATTATCCATCATATTACTGCAGAATTTCATGCAAGCAAAACATGCAGTGTTGGGCTTTGCCATGCACAGGGAAATGACCGTCAAAAGCAGGGTGTGGTCAAAAATGACGTCATTTTTTAAATATGATCATTCATAATACATCTATTATCAACAAATGTAATCCACGCTTGTTATTTGGTGATATAACTTATGTAGCTGCAAGTAAAAACAAAAATTTTCAATTCAGTAGTAAGAGACAATCCTTGCCAAAAAGACTTGGAACGGTTGAAAATATTGCTAACTGAAACACAATACGCGGCCTCTTAGAGCACAAACAACAAATGCTTGTCAGGTACCTCTCCCTCCCCTCCCCCCAAAAAACAATGTTGGTTGTTGGTTGTAAGGCATGTAGCATACTCGTGAATAGCGATTACCCGCTGAAAAATAGACACAGTGAACAAAGATCAACATTGTATCGGGGGGAGGGGAGAAAATTTTGCAGAACGGAATGAAAATATTAGTAGCGTTCCAGCATTTTTGGCCAGGATTGTAGTTCAAATTGTGGAACCTAGTTCAAAATGTGGAACCTAGTTCAAGTTGTGGAACCTAGTTCAAAATGTGGAACCTAGTTCAAGTTGTGGAACCTGGTTCCAATTGTTGAATCTAGTTCAACTTGTTGAACTTAGTTCAAATTGTGGAACCTAGTTCAAGTTGTTGAACCTAGTTTAAATTGTCGAATCTGGTTCAAAAAGTTGAACCTAGTTCAAATTTTTGGAACCTAGTTCAAAATGTGGAACCTAGTTCAAGTTGTTGAGCCTAGTTTAAATTGTCGAATCTAGTTCAAAAAGTTGAACCTAGTTCAAATTGTTGAACTTAGTTCAAATTGTGGAAACCTAGTTCAAAATGTGGAACCTAGTTCAAGTTGTGGAACCTAGTTCAAATTGTTGAATCCAGTTCAAATTGTTGAACCCAGTTCAAATTGTGGAACCTAGTTCAAAATGTGTAACCTAGTTCAAGTTGTGGAACTTAGTTCAAATTGTTGAATCTAGTTCAAATTGTTGAACTTAGTTCGAATTGTGGAGCCTAGTTCAAAATGTGGAACCTAATTCAAGTTGTAGAGCCTGGTTCCAATTGTTGAATGTAGTTCAAATTTTTGAACTTAGTTCGAATTGTGGAGCCTAATTCAAAATGTGGAACCTAATTCAAGTTGTGGAACCTAGTTCAAATTGCTCAACCTAGTTCAAAAAGTTGAACCTAACTCAAATTGTGGAACCTAGTTCAAAATGTGTAACCTAGTTCAAGTTGTGGAACCTAGTTCAAATTGTTGAATCTAGTTCAAATTGTTGAACCTAGTTCAAATTGTGGAACCTAGTTCAAAATGTGGAACCTAGTTCAAGTTGTGGAACCTAGTTCAAATTGTTGAATCTAGTTCAAATTGTTGAACTTAGTTCAAATTGTGGAACCTAGTTCAAGATGTGGAACCTAG